>JAQIXX010000785.1:0-46828 GCA_034700605.1 Willowsia nigromaculata
AGCCAATTCTGATGAAACAAAAATTCCCGTCATTTTTGTCCATTAGGTGATGGAAGTTACAAAACTGACTTGCATGATCATAAATGAGTCACTAAAACATTGGAAAAGTCTTAAATTGCTGTTTTTGATTTTAAGAATAGGATGTGAAAAACCTTGGAAAATCACACAACCCTGATCTTTCATGTATAGGGAAAGTTGTATTGTTACAAACATTGAAATATCTCGAGACTTCCATGGCCGATTTTAAAAATTCAGAAACAACAGTGTTAAGCAACTCATTGGTTACATATAAAGCCTTTTAATTTGACCCGAAACTCTCACAGCTCTTCAGAAAAAAATATTTAAGAGAATAAGTTGTTTTTCGAAAATTGTGAATATCATTGGAGCGGCTGAATATTTTAATACTCTGTTTTCGTGTTTAATATTGTTTTTGATGACTAATAATGGTAACTATGTGAAATACCAAAGAAAGTTGCAAATTTAAAGATTTTGATTTTTGGGGTTGTGACCTTGTAAGGGCTATTTCTCCCTGATTTCTCCTTTTTGGATAAACTTGGGGTACATTATGGAATCGCCTTGAAAAGCTCTACAAGCCAAATATACCGGTTTTCCTTGCAAATAATTTTTGCTTTCAAATGAATAGTGCGGGCATGGAAATTCTTACAGACGGCTCGGGAGCAGGAGGTTTGCCATCCCTGGTGAAATTCTATTCTAATCCGAAACAGAATCCCTGATGTCTCCAAACTAATCCCTGGTTGTACTAAAAACCCTAAAATTCGGAAAAATTTCGAAAAAATTCCGCGATGAGCAAGAAACAAAGGCTCCGCTGAAAATACCCTGTTTTTCTGAAGTAATGTCCCACAAACTGGTGAAAGATCCAGGATGAGCAAAAAACGGGTGCCTGATCACATGCCCAATTCCTGATACTAAAAATTAAATCCCTGGGAACACCACTCTCCAACTCCGTAAGAATTTTCATGCCCGGTTTATTGCAATCAGCATTGCCAGCAATCATATTTTGTACAATTCATAATTTTGTAATGTTTTCCCAATTTTTTTGATGTAGCATTAAAAAAGTTGGGAGTTGAGGCAGAGATACACAAAATGTGTGTTTGATAGTTTTCAAAATCGACCAAGTACGAAATATATTAGAACCGAACTGAAGACAAGTTTGTCCCTTTCCAGATTCAACGGTGTGGCAATAAATAAACAACCCAGCAGTCCGAAGGATTTTCAAAAAATAACATAATAGCGGAGAAAAATTCAAAAAACAATTTTCTTGAAATTTTTTTGAGCAATTTGGACAGCGATTCGTAATTTGCCTTGGTTTCAATAACATAGTGTATTAGTTTTTTTTCCGCTGGTTTTGTGAGTTTTTGAAAATCCTTCGAACCCAAATCTCAGTTTTCTATTTTATACAAGATGCAAAAATTTTCATTCTTGATACCTTATTTTGTTTAGAAGAAAATTGGTGCTAATGTTTCGCACATAAAATTGCACATATCTCCTACATGCTTTGTTGCATAGAATCAAGATTTTGTGCGCGGAGTAAACTAAGGAAGTGTAAAATTATACATAAATTTCAAAGAAATCGATTACTTGCGGTAGAACAACTATGTCGGAAATTCATAAACCAGCTCTATAGGCATATAACCATAGTCAGTAAGGTAATGGTGAATATCTTTTGCGCACTTGAATGCTGTGCTATCTGCCACAATTCATAAATACCAAAACGACTTAAAATATAATTATCACTGTTTAAATCTCACAATTTTTATATTTTATAGATTTCTTCTAAATGATGCAAAAAGCATAAAACGCAATGTTAATCATGAACAAAGGGAGTAGAAATGCGTTATCTAAATTTACCAATTTCTTCACAAAAAATCGCATATTATGAGTATCATCAAGAAATTCTTGTATTAATTTTCTTTCTTTTATACAAATAATTAGGCTGTTGAAATAATTATTTCTGGGCATTAACTGACATTATCCAACAATTAAACTGTCTTCAATTACCAGATGCCGAAAGGGCCTGACCTGCAAGGATCATAAAAATGTGTATTCTCGCATTGCAATTCAATTGAACTAATTGCTCAGAATATTTTGAATACTTGGCCAATTGCATTTGTTTCATGATACAGGAATACTACTCATACTCATGACTTGTATTACGTGCCGTGTTGGAAGTTATCTACTTTTCCATGGACAAGTTGCTATTTTTCTGTCTTAAGATCTTCCTACTGGAAACAGTGTCTTGATTGGTGGGCTCTCCTCCTGAAAATTCATAAACTGACAGAAAAAGGCGCGTGACACCAATTGGATGGACACCCCAGACTTGCAAAAATACAATCATTTTTTTCAAAACGAAAGCCATTCGATTTCTTTCCTTTGCTTACGTTTCGAAAGTTTTCCCTTCTGAAAGAAATCATGTTGTTACATGAACGAGAGGAAGCCTCAGAAGTGAAAGTAGCGAGAAAGCTGGGAACTCTGGAATGTTTCCCGCATATGAAATCCGCATGTTTTTTGAACAAATTTTTCCGGGAATAGAGAAAATGGATAAAATTAGATTTCTTCTCCTTATTTTGATTGAAATTATGAGACAAATTCAATGTTGCTTCCCCACTGCCTCTTCTGATATGAATATGGCCAAGTGTTTTACTGAATCTGTAAATTTTCTTTCAGCATTTTCCTGCAGTTGGGTTCCTTTTTTGGCAGAAGACAGAATTTCATGCAGGCACTCTTGATTTTTTCCCTCGATGAATAACCATTGTATAGCATGCTAATGGTGTAGAAAATAAATATGGTACATAATTATTCTACAAAAATAATTTTTTAAAAGTTATATTAGTCGTCATGTCATTCCTTCCATGCAATTGAAAAAGTCTATGTTAGAGTTCAGTAATTTTTTAGTTAGGTCATTTGCTGATAAATGGTCATGTCAAATCACTTTTGCGGGGGAAAATGATCTGTTTAAATAATCGAAATATCTAAACATTTTGATAGCATCTGGATATACGATTGTGAAAGTTGTATGAATCCGCGAAAGAGAAGTTATAACTTTCAAACAAAGGAAGATGAGTTATGCCAAGATACACACGTCTTAAATATTGCAAAATAAATATTTTAGAATACCGGGTAAGACTAGGAAAGCAAAAACATCATCAAAATATGGAACAGAATTGAGTTGGCATAAATTCAATGTTAGTGGAACTTTTTAAGTGCATTACTCACAGAACATGCATACTGGAACAAGTACATTCAGACGTATTTACTTAAAAGAGATACTGTGTTCTAATGAAGCATTTTAGATACACAACTAAAATCTTGTATTGACTCACACAACACTCTGTACAACTTTGGATTGTTAATACGATTACAGAATTACAGTATTTAGATTGTTTCAGATTAGAATTCATTTGACGGGCGTTTTCCTGTTAGTATATTATTTTCATTGAACAGATACTCATAGATTCAATTAATGTTTCTATGATGGTTTTAACAAACTTGGAAATTTGTGAATAATTATAATTTTAAAAAATAACTATTTACATTTTTTAAAGAAATTAGGTATTTCTGATGTTAAAAATATATCCTTTTAATATTTGATTTTATGCGAAATGTATTAAGACACTTAAAAATTATACTAACTGTCCCTTTATGACAAAGTATAGCTTTATGTGAATTAACCGTTATGAGAACTTGGCTATGACAACTTTCCAAAGGCAAATCTATCAACACATATTAAACAGGCCTTTATGTATTCCTTCTTTATATTCAATTAATAATATTTCATGTCATAAAGTAAGGCTATGTTTTTTTAATTCATTTGCATTTAATATTGTATGGCTTAAAATGGTTATTATCAGCTTGCCTGAGAACTTTTTTCAATAGAACTGGGAGACTAAGAATTCATAACTTTCTTGATAAATAGAAGGAAGTTCATGATCACATAAAACCGTGTACAGTCATTTTTAAAGCAGATTAACGATTGGTCAGGTATTCATGTTACTAATATTCCCAGCATCTTTGATTAGCCCAAAAATTTAAAATATTGTAATTATTTAATTCATATATGATCGTGATATTATATTTTGAGACATTTTTAATGTCATTATTTGAAACGTAAAACCTAAGCTGACAGCAATGTTGCAGGTGTTTTCATCACATTTTTTGTAAACGTACAGAGGTGGTAGTACGTATAGCTTGTCGTGATTGTTATAACATGGCAACCTCTTGCAATATAGCACATTAATTCACAATCACAATGTAAGCCGCAGAAAAACGTGAAAGGTTTGAACGATTTTAGTAGGCGCTCCATTTCTTTGGTTCTGAATACCTTTGAGTGTGTTCACAATTCTATACTTTCTTATATACGCTTTGAAGATTGCTTTAGTCTTCTCACTGTATTTGCTTTTCGTATATAACTCCAAGGAACACATGGTAGATTATAACCTGCAATATTTATGGTTCATAAATAATGAAATAAATTCCAACTAGCGTCAAGTGGTACCAACCCACTCAACCTTTCCGAGACCATTAGTCTTCAATGGCTTCAATTGTAATTATGCTTTTTCGATAACAAAGAAACACATTAATAGTATTTAGATAATATTTGATATATTATTATTTTTTATGTAATGTTATTCTTTTTCAAAACAATGCTTACTGTCAGGATTCAGGTCAATACTTAGCATGCTGATATAATTTACACATAGCTTATTTTTACAGTGTGCAGCAATATTAATGATGGTTCAATGATCACCTTGAACAATTGTGAAAATTAAGAATGATGTTAAATTAGAGGAACTAACCGTAGTAGAAATAACTCCTTTGAAGACAGGCTTTAATTGTGCACCATAAATAATATGTTCAGCATGTAAGAAAAAAATCTTTGGATTTTTTGGAAGAAATGTGTAAGAATTTTTAATTAGAAATGTATGCTTTTTGGATTACAAAAATCATTTTATTACTATTTCTCCCATTCATTTAGAAGATATCGAGGAAAAGATTTATTAAGTGCAAATATTAAATGACCTTATTGTATATATAAGCTGTGTTTAACTAGGCATAAATATTCAGCTTTTCAGGCATGTCTGAAAGTGCGCTGCAAGTTGCAATATGTGGTAGTAACTTGAGAAAGCTAGAGTAGCTTTGTAAATGTTTACGTTTCAATTAAATATTATTTTTCAGTTATTCTAAACATTCCAGACATCCAACAGAATTTTTCATTATTAGTTTGATTCTGTGCTACATTCCGTAGCCACAAAACTTTACAATCCCTATAATTTACAATAAAATAAGATTTTGAACCATTCAGTTACTTACAATTAGAGTGTACACTAGAATTGATAGCTACACTGCTAAATGCATTATTTGTAAGAATGATTATAGCATGTTTACAAATACGACAGGAATTTATTTACCGTAGCCGTAGGTCTTCCAAGTTTCCGTCTCGGGGTCACTAAGCCTAAGAATGAAAAAAATTTTTTGACTGTATTACTGGATACTCCCATTATTCATATAGCATGTAATATTTACGTATTTAACCGTATATTTATTCCCTAACAAACATTATTCTGTCTTTCTGCAGTTCAAACGAAAAACTTACCACAATTCGACGCCGTTTGTTTAGAAAATTACTGTAGGTAGGATGCCAAAAAAAAGATTGAAGGGTAGCCTTAACTGAAATTCAATAAGTATTTGAAAAGTGAAATTGAAAATTTTAGGCCCATTTACATTATGGAAATACTTGCTTGATATGACACTCGCTGCAAATCAGCTATTTGATGATACATTTCAGACGTTAAAAAATTCAATGTTCAACCACAATACTGGATTAGCAATCTTTATTGTGGAAGTCAATGCAATTTATGTAAGCAATCAACATTTTTATAACAATTTTTTTAGAGCATCCAAACTATCATTTTATCATGTGAGATGGGGAGAAGCAGAGAAATTCTTTAAATTAACAGCTAGAAAATATGGTGCTTTTGGAACAGTCGGCTAATTATTTTACACACTTCAGGTGACTTTTGCACATGTGGAGAAATTCAAACAGAGACACGGGATTACCTCATCTCCAGTTCTGAATAGAGGGTGGACTGTAATCACATGTATCATCAGAATATTAATGTTTTTTGTAAGTTGCAAGAGATTTGGAGGTGGGATTACTCTGGAGAAATAAAAATATAGGTAAGGGTACAGGTTTGGATCCTCTGGAACCTCTATGCTGACGTATAAGATGCGAAGTAGAGTAAAGTGCTTTAGTTTTCAAGATTAATCGAATTAAGCAAACATTTATGTTTCTCAGTTATCTTTACAAACTATTAGTAATTGATAACAATGAAAATGTGTAGGTAAATAATTTCTTGATTGATAAATTAATGAGAGAATACTATGTAGAGCAGATGTAGTTGGAGAAGCGTGTAGTAGTCTTTCTAACGTAGTCAATATTAGATATATTTCAAAGCATTAGTACTAGACTTCGGGGCGGTTTGAGAAGTTAGCTTGCTTTGATTCTTTGTTCTGTAAATCGTCAACAATGAGTTCCAATTGATGCTGTTAAATAAAAATCTATTAAGATAATATCTGACCAGATTTCTTGTGCTACTAGTTATTAATTGTCATATAAGTACATATATGAGATTGTTACAGTATGAATTCTTGAGCATAATTAATGGTGTCATGAATGATGGCTCATTCATAATGGTTTTTTTGCACCATGCATGTATGAAATTTGAAATGCATTTTAAATTATTTTGTTCAGTTCGTTTGTGTCATGATAAATACGATTATTTGAGCAGTAATTTTTCATCACTTTAATATAAAGAAAACAAGCATGTAATGTGGCCGTTTCTACTTTATTACAGGGAAACGAAAATATATTTTAGCATTGCTTAAAAAGCTGATATACATACCTTTGCTCTTATCTTCTCGAATAAGTATTATACTTATAATAAGAGCTGAACTAATTACAGGTTTTTACACAGTTTAAATCCGGTTCATAATTTCAAATGTCGACAGCATAAGTGCTTACGTGTTTAAATGATATACAAATCTGAAACAGGAAAAATTACTGCTTTGCTCTTTTAAATCCTTCTATTCTTTTTAACGCATCAAGAGTTATTTTGGGTTTATGAGTACAGCAATGTACTACTGCATTTTTCATATGTCTGCCATGAACAAAATCCTTCTCATGGAAATACTGCAGCCAAAGCTACCAACCAAGTATTTATTACCTTTGTTGTATAAGATACATTTACATCTCCTGCATGTTATGTCAAGTCAACCAATTTGGAGAGGTGAATTGTACGTAAATTAAGCCATACCAAGCGGCTGGATTGGCGGAATTTGAATCGCCATCTTTAGATCGCCATCATAAGATCGCCGAATCATTTGATCGCCATTTGCAAATCAATAATTTTTCGCCTTGGCTTTCAAACAATTTATTTAAATGTAATTTTGAAACCTCTCAAATTTTAAACGACTAAACCAATGAACATAAATAACTCTATAAATGCGACCAACAGTTAAGGTTGTCAAGTCTCAGGACTACTTGTGTTACACGAATATCAGTTAAATTATCTGCATACTTGCGATTCAAAGTTTCATACCTTTGCATGCAAGTAATTGAGGACTTCATCCTAAGACGATAGAGCTTCATATACTTAGCTTCTAGCGGCAGTTTATAAATGAAACAGCATCAAATTTTTTTTATCAATTTTAGTAAAAATTAATTTTAAAATGGCATGTAATTATTCACCTCCTTAAAACACCTCATTTACATTCTATTCTTTAGCTTACTTTCCGAAAGGTTACAGATATTACGAAAAAGTTTACGAGTGAGTAATTTTATAGGGGTAAGTAAGTAATTTCTAGTAAATGTCCTTTTTTAACACCTCACGCACACGGAATACCGATTCTGACAGAGCTATTAACACGTACACTGAATACCATAACATCATGAATGAATAAATGAAACAGCAATAAAAGCCACTTTATTAAAGTGCAGTTGTTTACAGAGAACTAGAAAAAATTGGTGATTTTTAGATTGTGGTTCTGGTTTTGTAAAATTTGTGCAAATAACGGTAATGGTAAATAGGTACATTATACTTAAGTATGCCGTGTGCGTTATTTGTTAAAACAACATTTAACAGAAAATACTCACTTACCCCTATAAAACGACTCACTCGTAAATTTTTCCGTAATTTCTGTGTCCTTCCAGAAAGTAAGCTAAAATAAGGGGATAAATGAGGTATTTTACCAGGGTCAAAAAGATTTTCTCTTAAAATACGTACACTTGGTACATTGACCAGGGTATAAAAGGATTTATGGTATAGGTGGTTCCATTCATGAAATATTATCAAACTTCCGTCACCGATCAAAGTGCATGAAATAATTTTTTCTCCAGTTAAGATTTAAGAAAACGCGTATCATTCACTGGCTACTCTTAAGTACGTAAAATTATACATCTTGAACCCAATTACCTATATCTTAAAATAAGAACATAGAGAATTTGGCATATCAAAAATTTGGCTACGGAAGTGACCACTCTAAGAATTGATTTGATGCCTCCGGTGTAGTAGTTAAAGATAAACGCAATGATTAGATAAGTATAAAAAAGTGACATGATATAATGAATCATGTGGCGATCTGATGATTAGGCGATAAAATGATGCGGATCAAAGTTCCGTTCACCAAGCGGCTGAATAGCAATGTCAGTTTCACTATGCATTTGTCACAAAAATTGTAGGGCAACTTTAGATTTACTACTTGGTTTTATATAAAAGTGAGAACAACGGCTCATATTTATAAGGAAACTCGCAAGAGAAAAACTTGAAAAATCAGAATATATTTTCCCTCTTTCCTCCACATTCCATCCGTCCTTATCATTGTGTCTTTAGTCTTTACTCAAGCAATAAAAGTCTCGAAACTAATTAGTGGGCTTGGTTCATCTTTAACCAATTGTTTTCAAATTTAAAGCTTACTTACTTCACTTTCATGCCTTAACTTTGCTCACTCTCTGATTCCATATTTTTGCACACAATCATTGTTGTCTACTTGTGAAAAAACTAAAGTAGGTTTTTTGGCGATGGAATATATAGCTTTACAGCTCATTCCTTCCTTTGAAACCTAATGCAACAACAGATCCCTTATTTTCCTTCAAGACCGACATATAGGCCAAAACCTTTGTCGTAATATTGCTGTAAATCAATCAACAAGAAACGACTGATTGCCAAAAGCAAATTTAAAGGAAAATCAGACTGCATAGGTCCGTGTTTTTTATACTTGTTTGGTAGTCATTTGCACTTTCATTTCTAAGCAACTATTCTTATAAAAATAAAAAAAACAGACCTCTAGCATTCTAGCATTACAGTTACAATAAAAAATATTGTTTGTGTGATTGAACTAAGCGAAAATTGAAAATGCTCCGTAAATATATCGCAGTCTAACGAATTATAACGTAAGATTAGCCCAATCAAAATGATTATCTGGTTGGTTACCTTGCAACTTATCATTTGCAAACTTAATGATAATTGCTCAATTGAGTAGATCAAGATGGAAGGAACCAAATTAAAAATATTTCTTGAAAAGTAAGTGGCGCGCTAAAAACTGGAAACTCTATATTCTCTCCATGTTTTTCATTTCTACCCGCTCATCACAAAGATTTTTATATTCTCATTTGAAAATTATGCATTCTTGATGATAATACAAATTACCATGTATATAGTTTGATGAATCGTTTGAATTAGTTTGAGAGGTGCACCTCTCCACAAACTGAATGATGTTGTTTGGTAGCTGTTCTCCGCTTGCAAAAAATTATATGATATGATCTCTTATTGAGATCAAACAGGCTAATGTGCAGTAAGCAAAAACTTTTGTTGAAAATATTTGCAAATTATAATACTATGCCGTATTCAATATTGCTAACCTAAAGACAGCGTTATTCAAAATGTTATTCAAATACATTTGTTTCTCCACATTTTACAACTTAATATTGTTCTGAAATAAAACTTAATTACGAATCGATTTATTCCTCTCATTAACATAATTCCAACGTATTGTGTTATTTTCAATTATACAGTAGTTTCTTAATTTTTTCGTTTCAACTTTTTATCTTATTTATGTTCAAAATATTTCTTTGTGGTAGTTTATGACGACGTTTCCTAGCATCTATTAGATCTTGATACTCAGCACTTATATAGATCATGGTTTTCTTTTCGAAGAAATGTTCCATAAGAACTACGCATGCACTTTCCTGATATCTAAGAGTTTCTATGTCCACCTCTAAGCAACCCCTATTTTCCTGACTCAACCACCTCCAGTCTAAATCTTAAGATTGGGATTAAAGTGACGGTAATTTGTTTTAAATATTTTATCTGAAGTTCTCTTAAATTCTACATTACAAGTTTTAAAACGTGAACTATGCGTTGTACTTCTACTTTCATGAATTACATTGACACTTCATCCTTAGAATTTTAAATCTGCAAGGCAATAAATCGCATTCCCCAGCATATGAACGAATTGAAATAATTAGAGTATACAATACTATTTTATTAGATTTGCCTGTACTAATCAATGCTTTGTTTCGCAACATTTCCCGAGATTTCTTTAGTCTGGAACTACTTTGGTTTGTAGTGCATAAAATATTGCAACATGAAGATATAGCTATTTCTGTGAAGGTTTGGAGCCCAGATGGGAACACTGGTTTGATTCCAGAGTCATAGTTATCATGAAATCTTTAGGTTTAGTAGATTGCTTCATGCCATAATGAAATGTCCCCATCATTGTAAACAGACTGCAGAGAGCGAGATCCACATTCCCTCTTTGGTCAGCTATTCCAATGCCAAATTTACAGTAACATTTTATTGGAAATCGTTCAGATAAAGACATTTGTGTTGATCTTCAATTCATCATAGACTTTAATTTCTAAGTATTTTTGAATATGTCTAAAATTCTAAGCTCTCAAGTCAAAAGTGTCGCACCTAATTATCCAAAGAAGCAACCATCAGTAATTGACAGTCACAAGTGTGCTTCCGTTATTTTTCCTTTGATTACGCTCAGTAATTTCGACTTAAATAAAAACCATCCAACATGATCTAGTTGCACAGAATGGGGAAATAAAAAGCAAGTGAAGTTTGGTGTCGTCACTTCACCTGAACTATTCAAAAATTCAATAATCGCCAACTGCTTATATTGCTTAACCCTGATCGATCAAATTGGTACGCACTAATAGTTTATAAGATGCCGAAATACATGTAAGTATCATATATCCCATTTCATGCAATTTTTTTCAAAAAATTTATTACCGATTGGATTTAATATGGCTAGCCTGTGCGGGGACGAGCAAAGAAATTCTGACAAACTAGATAATTTTTTAAAGTGTGTAAGCCATCGAAATTTTTGAACAGTCATTAAATTTTTGGTGATTTTTTTGCTAAATCATGTTATCAGTTAACTTTTAATATATTTAATCAAACTTAAGTCCACATTACTTCGTTGGGATTTCGTTTTTATTAGATATGGAAGGAAATGTTGAATGTTGACGTAGTCCACGTTAATTTTTGCAATCACTCGGCAGCTTATTATGGGCTAGGTTATTTACAAATTAAGTATACAGTATACATTGACTATGGAAGCAAACTGATGAGGATTTTTGTGCCGAGATACAAGGGTGTGATTCATTTGCTTCCACTTCCGGAAATATGAATATACTTTCTCTAATTGACTGCCTCATTTCTGAACTAAATCTTACTTTGACTAAAACGTTCACCTTCTTCTCTTATTTTGGCATTGTAGGATTTTATAATTTTTTGCAGCATACTTTTTTGAACGATTGCATCCAAAACGTCTGTGACATTCCCTATAAGTGGGGTTACACGTCAAAATAGACGACATAAAATAAGTTGTCCTTGTACATTACTTGGAACCTGTAAATACAACAGTCAACAGGCCGTTCCTACTCTAATATCGTTTGGAATTTAAATTCTTAAGAGACCTGTCCTATATTTGTTACCACAAGGCAGCATATATTTTGGAGGTAGGAACCTTTGCTTTAAAAAACTGCCCAAGCCAACGCGACTCGTAAACTTACAGTTTTCCAAGTTTTGAAGTATTGCACAACATTATTCTCAACGTTTTGGATATATGGAAAGCATAAAGATTGAATGTCAATGCGTATCATGGTAAAGGCTAGAAGTTTACAGTATATTTCATTCTTGATAAATATTTCGCACCAAATCCAAATTTCTCTGTGGTACATCAACAGACGAAAGGCAAAAAAAGTTGGATGTCATTTTCGCGGTGAAAGCTTGAGGCTCAGGATTACATCCTACCGCGATAAATATTTTACATCGAGTTAATTTGTTTACAAATGACTTCTATTTATCAATTTTTCATGCATGCTCCACCAAATATTTTTACTTCAAATGCTTTCATATTTCTGGTTATTCCACATTTGCGCTCAGGTGCTTCATTTATTCCTGTTTCCCGATGAACATTTTGCTTATTTGTGTGAAGCAACTCGGGGTTCTCTTGATTGTGCCAAAATTTGTAGTGTTCAGTAGAGACCCGAATCAGCATTTTTTAAATTAAAATTTTCACATGAATTCTGTGTGAGTTAGAATACGATGAGTATTAAGTTAGATGAGATTACTCCCATATCTTTATACCAAAAGCATTTTAGGAATCTCGTTTTAATGAGTTAGGAGACCAAGTGTAGGTTGTTGACGCTGCTCATTATAAATATTCTCTAACTCAATATTATTTCAACCCGAGATTTGCCAGTTGCTCGAAGCTGTGTTTGTTTGATTTTAAAAATGTCTTGACAGTCGACAAAAAATTGGAGATGCATATTGCAAGATGTGTTAAGTCCTAAGTAAGTAACATAATCTGTCCTTCCTACACAGACCAGAAATAGACTAAATCTTTCATCACAGAAGAGTTTTGCAGATGAATATTGTTTTGGCTTATAAATAGGGCCAGATGCCTGAAAGTGATCTGACTAGTGATCAAGGAAAGTTAAGAAGTATATGGGAGTTTCAAGAAAAGTCTGGATAAATAAAAATTGGGTTGAGTATTGGCACCTGAGTCATTAAAATTTCAGCATTTTTTCATAAGATCTTCCAGCACAAAATGGATACAGATTTGTTGAAAGTATTCACGGTCATTATGATATCATAATTAGAAGTTTTCTTAAAAATTTTCGCTTTTTAAAATATAAAGGTACGAACTGAAAACTAAAGATCACAAATTAGTCGACTTTTATCATAAGCGTTTGAGTCTGCCAGATATGTGAGCGTATATTCCGAACTACTGGCTACTGCTCCCTAAAGGGATAAAAAACTGTTATCCGGGCGACTTTAACTTGCTATTGGCATACCTCTCTCTTCATTTTGTCTTAACTTAATCAATAAAATAGAAGACAGTTGGAGTGTCCATAATGGAAAGTCATATCTTCTAATTTCAAGTGGAATGATGAATTCCACCCGGGACCAAAAAACGCACATTTCACAGCTAGTCTTAGCCTTAGCTAATTCACTAATTCAAGATGGACAATTTTTTACGTCTACAAAATTAGTTTGGAGTCCCTTTTATTGTCTCAATTTTTGTAAAATTTATAGTTAATTTTTCAAATAAATACAGTGTAATGTAATTTGGGAATTTGCGACTAATTTTCGTTTCGTAAGCCTAAATGTTGATGAAATTTAGTTTTTATGAGATAAATTACTAATTGCGATACGTTGACGTTGCTCAATATAAATATTATATATGTAAGGCTAATTCTCAACACCAGGTACTCTGTCGTCATTAGCAACTAGTCCAACTGGTAATGCTCAAACTAGGGAATTGTAATTGAGTTCCATGAGGGCTTTGGAGAGGTTGCGTAATATTTTGAGTATTCTCTGCTGAAGAATTTTCATTATCTCCGATGGCCAGAGGTAGACTACTCTATTCTCCACGAGAACTTGGGCGGTGTGGGTGGAGCGTAGCCTTGTTTCAAATGTAACCATAGTACAAATTCTCGTGGTGAAGACTTCTTCTAACGTTAAACTCTTTTATGCTTTATCATTAATACAAGGACTTCTTACTCTTCAACGGTCTTTGCAAATTTTAACCATTTCATGGTTTTCTACCTTTTATTTTTCGCTTGCCTCATCACGCTGTTATGCTTGCCATGTTTGGAATTGCTTTCAGGTAAAATTCTGATGCGGTATTTCTAGCTTGATAAAATATTGCTGAATATTATCTGAGAATCCAAGAATGTTCTTAAACAAAATTTTTGAAAATTTAATTTTAAATTTATATCCAATATTTGGGGCATCGTGAAAATCCGCTGTTCCAAATTCGATTCCATAGGTTTGACACTTGTGTCAATCATTTGCCCTGGACATGGTAACCAACACATCATTTCTGGGAGGATTCACACGCTGGAATGTAGAAAATTCGTTTACATTTCCACAATTGCAAAAATAATTTTACTTGAATGTCCAATTCGAGGGTTAAATAAATTTTTAAACTTTGCTTGGAACATTCAAACCTGCATTTTGTTATTTTTTGTTAGAATTGATGCTTTACTAATTCCTGTTAAATCATTGCATTCTACGTGGCAAATTGACCGATATTAAGTAGGGTTTGCTGTCTACTTCACCAGGAAATTTGCTTCCCGAGCGTTTTTAATTCCAATTTTTAAGAAGACATATCAAGATTTATTCCCAAAATTTGACATTTTGGCCATTACAAAACTTGTCAAGTCAGTTCCACGCATTTTCTAATCCTTTAAACTGCAACTTTTTAAAGTGTTTTAAGTAATGTAATGTACAGAAATTGACAGCCGCTTCCCGTCCTGTTGAAAGGAAAGCATACTTCATTGACAGTTTCTGGTTGGCTTTTTCTTGAGTGCAATCTTATTACTGGATATTAAAACAAAATATTCTCTGTAATTATAACAACCGCAATACTACTCTAAAATCTTTATAATAATATTCCATGTGTCAATCCAATGATTGTTTGTAACCATTATCCAATGTTCCTTCGCTCGTATCTGCGATCGCATTGTAAATTAATATTTTTATTTTTAAAGCAAACGTTGCAGTACTTCGTCAAACTTTGCTGAGTGGTCATTGAAATCTACTATGAATTCATTTTAATGGAGAGCTTTGTCTAGTTTTACTCGAAAAAGGTTACAAAGTGTTTTTCATCTAAACCTTGTTCCCTTTGCGCTTGATTGTATTCTCTTATTGAAAAATTAATAATTGAAAATAATTTGTATAAAAAACTCTTTACACATGGCAATTTGTGAGTCTTTATACCCCACAAGCTGTCTTAAAAACTATCAAATTCATACTCTTATCTTAAAATTCCAATCGCTCTGCCACAAACACGAATCATTGATCGAATTGCAAATTTTGTTGGGTGCATCTGGATTGAAGAAAATATGTGTGGATATTTATGCGGAAAACCTGATATCATTATGACTTTCAAAAATGACTCCTTAGCAATTAAAGCATATCTTAGCATAAACTGATCCTGCTGGAGTGGCTGGCGGACAAATTTTCTGGGGTTGAAGTCTCCATTGAGTACATACAGAGGATCTGAATTTTTCACTGGTATAAAATAACATAATTTTGTCATGTTTATTTCTGTAAAGAGTTTTTCTTAACCACCTCTGATCTACAAAGACGAGACTGCGATACACGCGATACACGTCATTCATTATGCACGTTTATATATGTTATAATTAAATGGCATTTTGTAAGTCCCTGAGCGCTTAAAGATTTGAAAAGATTTTGATTTCTGTTACATCGACTTCCAACTGTAATTCTGAATTAACTTTAACACATCTTACAGTGAATTCTCTCCTCGCATTTTTCATTGTTATTCTTTCAAACTTTGCAAGTGCCTATAAGATAATATTTTGTGTAGCTACCGGATGTGAAATCAAATCATACCCCTAAAAAATTTGCAGAAAATATATTTGATTACCGAATTAGTTCTTCTGAGAAATAATTTTTTTTGCTTCTTTACTGCAGACCTGACATAGTACCGTATTAGTCAAGATAGCTATTTACTGCCTAATTTCTCTTTCTTGATATTATTCGCACTTTGCATAAATATCTCCCAGATGAGATACAGTGTACAAATTGAGCAAAAACACGACTGGCAAACACAAACAAATATAACTGATTACAATAAGGGGGACTCTGATAACCTGCTAAACTATTGTAATCGTGACATTGAACGTCGGAGGTAATACCGGTCAGAGGAAAAGGTCATTATCTGAGAGAGTGATTTATATATGATATGAGGATATTTTGCTTGCCTAGCCTTATTTACATTTTCATTTTAAATTTTAGACCCACGCAAATATATGTACAATGTACGTATATGCTTTTTTACGAGAATATTGTTAGAATTGCCACTTTTGCGAATATATTTGAATTCATTGATTTCAATTCATAACGCAATGATTGGCCTGGTATTCATGTTATTTCCAGCATCTTTGATTAGCCCAAAAATTAAAATATTGTAATAATAAAATTCATATATGATCGTGATATTCTATTTTGAGACATTTTATATGTCATTATTTGAAACGTAAACCATAAGGGGACAGCAATGTTGCAGGTTTTTTCATCACATTTTTGTAAACGTACAGAGGTGGTAGTACGTATAGCTTGTCGTGATTGTTATAACATGGTAACCTCTTTGCAATATAGCACATTAATTCACAATCACAATTTAAGCCGCAGAAACAAAGGTTAAAGTTTTGAACGTTTTTAGTAAGCGCTCAATTTCTTTGATTTCGAATATTTTTCAATATGTACAAAATCTAAACTTGTTTATGTACGCTTTGTAGATTGCTATAGTCTTCTCACTCTATTTGCTCTTAGTATATAACTTTGTGACCACATGATGGATTATAACCTGCAATAGTTATGGTTCATAAATAATAAAGTAAATTACAAGTGGCGTTGAGTGTGAGCAACTCACTCAACGTTTCGGAGACTTCATTACTCTTTTATGGCTTCAATTGTAATCATGTATTTTTAGATAACAAAGAGACACATTAATTGTATTAAAATGATATTTGATAAATGGTTATTATTATGTAGTGTTATTTTATTTCAAAACGATGCTTCCGGTCAGGATTCAAGTCATTACTTAGCATGTTGATAGAATTACACATATCTTTTTTTATAGTGTGCAACAATTTTAATGAAGTTCAATTATCACCTTGAACATTTGTGAAAATTAAGAAATATATTAGATAAAAAGAACTCACCGTAATAGAAATAACTCCTTTGAAGACAGGCTATAATCGTCCACCATCAATAATATGTTCAGCATGTAAGAAAAAAACCTTTAGATTTTGTAGAAGAAATTTTGTAAGAATCTTGAGTTAGATATGTATGGTATTTGGATTACGTATATCATTTTATTTATTGTAATATTGGTCCAATTCATTCATAAGTTATTCAGGAAAAAAATATTAAGTGCAAATATTTCATGAACTAATTGTAAATATACGCTATGTTTAACTTAACATAAATATTCATCTTTTTAGGCTTGTCTGAAAGGGCGCTGCGAGTTGCCTCCCCTATGTGGTAGTTACTTTAAAAAACCTAGAATAGCTCTGTAAATGTTTAGGCTCCAATCAAATATTATTTTCAAGTTATTCTAAACGTTGCATTTGCTGCACTTGTTTTTGTTGCAGATGTTATATCTCCCCAGTTGAAAATAATAATTATTCAGTTATCTGTGACCATTTAGTCCGTAGTCATCTTGAGAATTACACTTTCAGCGAATTGTAGGCTTAATAAAAATATTTCACGTGGTAACGTAAACGGAAAAGGATTTTATATCACCATAAGTAATGAAAAGAGGAGAAAGTTAAGGTACACAGGGACAAGAGAAAATAAACTTAATGAAGCTAAACAAAAGAATGGAACTGAAAACTGTACAAGAGCAGCAAAAAGATAGTTCAACTCGGTAATAAAATAAATTAACAGGTTAACCTGTGACAGTATGTTTGCAATGAACGAGAGAAATTCCAACATCCAACAGAATTCTACTTCATTGGTTTGATTATGTGCCACATTCTTTAGCCAAAAACCATTCAATCCCTACAAATTTACAATAAGATAAGATTTTCCAACATTCAGTTACTTAGAATTAGAGTGTATACAACAATTGCTACATACTCTGCTAAATGCATTATTTGTATGAATGATTATAGCATGTTAACAAATACGACGAGAATTTATTTACCGTAGCCGTAGGCCTTCCAACTTTCCGTCTCGGGGTCATTAAGCTTAAGAATGAAAAAAAAATATTTAGACTGTATTCCCACTATTCCGATAGCATGTAATCTTTATTTATTTAATCGTATATTTATTTCCTAACAAAAATCAATCTGTCTATCTGTACTTCTAGTGAATAACTTACCACAATTCGACGCCGTTGGTTAAAAAAATAACTTTACGTAGCATACCTGGAAAAAGATCTGGAGGCACGCTTTTGTTGAAAATTCAATGTTTTTGAAAATGAATTAGAGAAATCAGGGCAAATTTACATTATGCATTATGACTAGATTTGTTTGATATGACACTCGCTGAAAATCAGCTATTTGTTGATACATCTCAGACGTTAAATAATTCAATATTCTACTAGAATACTGGATTAGCAATCTTTATTGTAGAAGCCAATGTAGTGCGGTTGGCTCCATTACTTTACGCATTTCAGGTGACTTTGGCACGTTTCTACATTGTTACCGGGAAACAATAATATATTTTAGCGTATTTCAAAAAGCTGATATATATACCTTTCTGGTTTTATCTTCGCGGATAAGTATTTATTCTAATATTAAGAGCTGAACTATTTACAGGTTTTTACACGGTTTAAATCCTGTTCATAATGTCGATTGTCGACAGCGTAAGTCATTACGAGCTTAAATGATATACAATAATGAAAACGAAAGTTACAGCTTTGCTCTTTTAAATCCTTCTATTCTTTTTATCGCATTAAGAGTCATTTTAGGCCAATGAGTACGGCACTGCATTATTGCATTTAACATGTGTCTGCCATGAACAAAATCCTTCTCAGAGAGTTACTGCAGCCATAGGAACCAACCAAATATTTATTACCTTTGTTGTATGTGATAAATTTATATCTCCTGCATGTTATATCAAGTCAGCCAATTTCAAGAGATAAATTGTATGAAAAACAAACCAAAACAAGCGGCTGGAAAGCAATAAAAATTTCACTAGGAATTTGTCACAAAAAGTGTAGGGCAACTTTTAAATTTACTACTTGGTTTTATATAAAAGTGAGAAGAACGGCTCATTTAATAAAGAACGACAGAGAAAAACTTACAAAATAAAAATATCTTCGTTCTTCCCTCTCCTCTACATTCTCTCGTTGAGTCTTTAGTCTTTACTCAAACAATAGAAGGCTCGAAACTAATTAGTGGTTTTGGTTGATCTTAAACGAATTGTTTTCAAATTTAAAGCTTACTTAGGTCACTTTCATGCCTTAACTTTGCTCACTCTCTGATTCCATATTTTTGCACACAATCATTGTTGTCTACTTGTGAAAAAACTAAAGTAGGTTTTTTGGCGATGGAATATATAGCTGATTGTTGTCAACTATCATTGTCAAAGTGCCTGCAAAATCTGTGAATATTATGGAGTTTATTGTTATATGCTTACCTATAAACCTGGTAAAACCTCACCTAGTCCTCCCCACCGCTCACACGCATCCTTTGTCATTCTATTATAAAATCGGTAGCACATCAAAATGTCACACAACACTTTATCAAGTTGTCCCTAAAAAGTCCTTTATCACGGTTTTACAGAAATTTCTAAACTCTTGAGGACCAACAACTCGACTCTAGGCCAACCGCAAAATATTATAAGATGAGTTAACAGAAAAGAATCGCGAAATTTTCAAAAAGAATTGACAGCTCATGCATATTCCAATTTTTTGTATTTTTCTAAAGACTCCCCTAGTGCAGAAAAAAAATTATCAATTCGGTTCTCCTTATCTACATACACGCTCATTAAATTTAAAGCTCACTCTTTCCTTTGAAACCAAAAAAACAACGGATTCTTTATTTCCCTTCAAGGCCGACGTATTCGCAAAAAAAGCAACTCTAACTTAATAAAGCAATAAAGTAGTAAATCTATCAAGAAGAATATTAGCAAAATTAAAGGAAAAGCAAACTGCATAGATCCTTGTTTATTATACTTGTTTGGTAGTCACTTGCAATTTCATTGCTAAACAACTTTTCTGATAAAATCCATAAAACAAGCTCCTCATTCGTAGCATAAAAGTTGCAATTAAAAATATTGTTTGGTTGATTCAACTAAGCAAAAATTGAAAATGTTCCGTAAATATGTCGCAGTCCAGCAATGATTATGCAAGATTAGCTCAATGAAAATGTTAATCTGGTCGGTAATCTTGCATCTCATCATTTGCAAACCAAATATTAATTGCTCAATTGAATAGATCGGGATGGAAGGAAGGATACCAAATTAAAAATATTTCTTGAAAAGTAAGTGGTGCGCCAAAAACTTGAAACTCTTCCCATTTGTTTGATTTCTACCCGCTCAACACAAAGTTTTTGTTTATTTTCATTTGAAAATGAATAATTTTTGATGATAATACAAATTTGTTTGAGAGGAGCACCACTCCACAAAGCGAATGATACTGTTATTTAGATGTTATTTGATTGCAAAAAATTGCTTGATATGATCTGTTACAGAGATGAAACAAGCTAATATACAGTGTGCTAGCGAGAAGTGAAGTATATTTTGTGGGAACTATCTGTAAATTATAATTTTATGTTATTGCTTACAAAAAGACAGCGCAGAGATGATGCTCTCGAGAAATATTATCTACTCTAATAATGCAACTACTATAAGGTTTATAACAGCTTTAAAACTTTAAAATAAAAATTAATACCATGACCATTGCTGGCCTCCAGCTTTTTAGTTTTTTAAGTTATTCAAATACATTTTAGCAGAGAATTTCTTTTCAAATTCTCTGCATTTGAGTTCTCCACATTTAGGAATTTCATATTGTTATTTTATCAAAATAAATTACGAATCACGAATTATTTTATTCCTCTCATTATCATTATTCAAAACATATTGTCTTATTAACAATTGTACATTAGTTTCTCAATTTCTTTCTTTAAACTTTTCATCTAATTTTTGTTCAAAATATTTCTTTATGGTAGTTTATGACGATGTTTTCGAGTATCTTTAATGTCTGGATAGTCTGCACTGATATAGGTCATTGTTTTGATGTTGAGGAAAGGTTTCATATGAACTACGCATGCTTTCTCATGATACATAAGGGTTTATATGTCCGCCTCAAAGCAACCCCTATTTTCCTGGCTGCACCACCTCCAGTCTTAATCACAATTTTAATTCGTAATTGATATTATTGTTGGAACTATTGTCCATGTTATTTTGCGTCGTGTTTTTTCTACCCATCTGACCCATCAATCCGAAAATAAAATTGCTTCACTTAAGAACATTGTCTAGACACTAGAGCATGACATAATAATTCCTGTAACTTGAGGATTCCATCAAACTAAAAGAATTCAAATTCGTTTTTCAAAGACAACAATAATAATTTTATTCACGAAGCGGCTCCTAATACGTACGCTTTGGAATTTATGCTCGAAAACATACGAAGAAAGTTTGCAAAGGTAAATTCTAATTCAGATGTTTTGTTCATTCGTTAGCACATGCTGAAATTTAAGTGTCAAGTCCAGAATGGGTTGGTTACCGATTAAGCATTTTCAACTTGTGTATACAGTGAATACATCAGCTCATCAATTTTCAATGGTACGCTTGCAATAAACGGTAGATAGTACAAGCTTACAATTACAATTAACTACCATTCGAAAATTCTTACATAAAACTAGCTTCCATAAGCTTTCATTAAACTAAAATAATTAAAATATATTTTTTCGAAGGCACACTTTGCATTCAAGTACACATTTTATTCACGAAACAACCCCTCTCGTCCGTACGCTTTGAAAATTACGCTCAAAGACAAACAAAGGTAATTGAGTATTATGAACGCCATTCTAGAATAAGTTTTGCATATCCGGTACGTATATTCGATAGATGAGTCTCCATCCAGGTTAGAATTGTTTGGGTGTGGAATCAATTCGCTTGTTTGTACATGAAATACATTAAAATGCTAGTCTGCAATGGTGCACACACAAGAAATACTAGAAAGTAGATGCTTGTAATTAACTAGGTACAGCCATTCAACAATAGATCAACATTTGTTTTATTGTGAACTTGCTCAGCCAAAGAGTTTAAAATTCCAATAAATCCTGGAAAACAATTACTTCTAAAGAAACTAGTAAAACCCGATTTTTCTTTATGCATAAAGTTTCTGTATCCTCAGTCATAAAACACAGTTTTCAGCGATTTAATCAAAAATATTTACGTTCTTGTTTACAATTTCTTTATTTTCAGAAAATACCTTTCCTAATACGAAATAAAAGGCTGAGATCTATGGTCATGTGATTGTAATTGTAACTTTCGTTGTCACAAAACATGTTTTTCCTATTTTAAAGTAGGTTGCTTTTAATCTGTTAACCCAAAACAAAATTTTTTGTAGCTTCCCACTTCTTTATTTATTTCTTATAACAACTTGTTTGAAACAGATACTGTATCTCATGCTCACTTTTTAAGATTTTCTTCAAGATCATAATAAACCATCAATCGCAAAGTTGTCAAAGTTAGTATTTAGTTGAGTCACTAGTCACGAAATATTGGCACTACCAATCGACAACTCATCGATAAATCAGCTATTTGTGTTTAATCCATTCAAGTAAACGTGCATCAACTTGTGGTTATTAACTTAAAAATTTCCTTTATGCTTTGTACTTGCCACTTGCCATTTTGCGTTACATTTATTGTGGGAAAATCAAGATATAACACAAACGGCGTTGAACGTTTTACTTTTTACAAAATAGGAATGAAATGTGAATACCTAAACCTGATTGACTGCAACATGCATTTCTGTACTTCCAAAGGTCTACTGTGCGGTAAAATGAACAGAGATTTTGATGGTTGTGTGAACGCAAGTCAGAATGAAGAGAAGCTTGTCAGCAGTCATTCCCTGGCCTTTAATATTAACAAAGAAGGGAAAAAACTATTGCATGAAACTAATTATTATTATTATTTTATTAGGTGATTTATTGCAGACTTGAGACTTGAATGAGTTACAAGATCCATATGTTGAATAATTAGTAGGTATACACGTCAAAATATAAAACTTCATGCAGCAGAGAGCAAAGAATTGAGGGAAAAATCCTTCAAAACATCATAAGAGGAAAAAAGATCGTAATTAAAAAAATGGATAAAAAAACCTCAATCAGTAGAAGATAAGCTTCTACTCCATTTGGTTTGCTTCTGCTTTGTCATAATAATAAAATAATTGATACATACAAAATCTTAAGACTCACCTAATATTGAGCTATTTAAATTCTTTAAAAATTCACAATAGTTGTAATTTTCAGGTAATAAAATATCACACCATCTTAAAAGAGAGGATTCCATAAATACTCCTGAATTGTAAATTGCCATTATAATTTCATTTTTACTACTACAAACACGGCTTAGCAGAGAATACACAGCACCACGATAGATTGCATTGAAGTCGCGAACACCATTGCTGGCAAACACTTCACTCGCACTACATCTTCGAGATAAGCCAAACAGATACCTAAAGGCATCGTTGTACGCAACTTTCACCTTTTGAATCTCTGTGTTATTATATGGTGCCCAAAGACTCATACAATAGACATAACTAAAAAATGTAGTAAAAATGTATTTTTTGACAGGTAGGCTACAGTTCTTAAATTTACTGGCAACCAGGTTAGCTCTAACATACAATTCTCGACGCCTTCTCGAAAGCTCATCCTCGTCACGACGCCAACAGCTTACATCATACCCCAAATATCTTACATTATCTGTCCAGTTTAGTCGTTGCCCCGAAAGATTGATTTCAGGAAAGTTATCCCCAAAATATCTCGGTACAAAGGCCTGGCACATTGTCTTTTTGGCATAGAAAATAATGGAGTGTTCAAGCGCATACTGTTCACAGGTTTTGATGAGTTTTTTAAGTCCCTGCACAGATGTAGCCATCAGCGCGAGATCATCAGCAAAGTTTAAATTGTTGACCACAGTATTCCAAACTCTGCATCCCACGCCTATATTGGTGAGTTTCACTGTCAAATCATCAGTGTATACCGCAAACAGGAAACTTGATAATATTCCTCCTTGTCTGCAGCTATTTCTGACTGGAAATTTGGAGGAGATGAAACTTCCCCATCTTACCACAAAAAACTGATTACGAAACCAGAAGCGAAGAAGCTGTAGGCATGATCTATCAAGTCCACGTTTTCAAAGTTTTTCAAGCAACACCCAGTGATTCACAAGGTCAAATGCTTTAGAGGCATCCATGAAACATTTGACAACATGAAATTTGCAACTTGAGTTGTATGTTAAGTATTATGTCTCTTTTCAAAAATAAATTTGGCAATACCAATACCAATACCAATGTTTATTTGGTCCATAGCTACGGAAGGGTTTAATTGTCCCGAAGAAATACCATTCAATTTAATGGCCTTCTTCGTGATATTTCTTCTTTTCAGCGTAGTTGAACATTAGCATTTTCTCAAACGACCATTGATTTACATCCTCCGACACAAAAGTTTTTTGTGTATGGTTTATTGATTCAATAAGTGACTTCTGAAACGCTTACAATAAATTTAGTACATTTTCTGATTTTTATTGAAATTTTCAGCTTACTGAATCCCACTTGTCTGCTTATCCTCTCTCACTTGGGTTTCAAGACAAATTTTGATGTGAATCACCTGTCTGATGAAATTTTGATCAAGTCTTTACCATTCTGACGATGAGGTGGACAATAATTTATTTTATTTTATAAGCGTCAGTAAATAACAAGTTGGCTTATGAATTTTATGCAACCCATTATTGTGAAATGCGGTTGTAAAAAATACACCGGAGACAAAAAATAAAATGAGAAGATTGAAGGAAGAATGGTTTTAAATTTTAATGAACTTTGAATAAATTCATTGCAATATTGTCAGCTCTGACCACCTATACTATATATGTTTCTGATTATGGTCAGATTTGAGTAGCGGTGATGTTGTGTTGTGGTCGAGTGGCACTCAATAAATTCTAAATCGTTTTCTGGGATCATTGACTGCAGATAAAGTTGCGTTTTCAGGATCGGAATAGGATAGAAATCAGTTCTTCAAGGTATCTACTTTAACGTAGCCAAGGAATAAAACTTATAAATGTGGCATTTTAATTAAAACGAAAGAAAGCATTGAAAACCATGTTTTCTAAATTTCCAGATTTCCAGCTTTTTGCACTAAAAGTCCTTAGTCCTCCGCGGTTCATTAAATTGTGGTCCCTCCCTCTTGTGTTAGTAACTAACAGTAAGTAATTTAATATAAATGGTGATACCTTTCTTATTTTGAATGAAACTAGTAATGCAACATATTCAACCAATCAACCTGAAGCTTACAACACCATCAAAAATGAGGTCACGGACTCCGCTCTGGTGTTCATTAGAAAAACGTGTTCTCTGACAATTACGAGTAGTTGATGTCGTTGCAACTTTGTGCAGTCAAAGAAATAAAATCCGAAAAAAATACAACAAAGCATTACAAATGTAACCATAATCGTAAAAAATACTGAAATGATGTCAATGACTTCTGCTGATACATTTTCGAAGCAAAACAAGATATCAATTTCTCTACCTTACCAAATTCGCTTTGCTCTTCCAAAAATGAATCCTTTCAGTCTTTTACCATTTTAAAAACAGTACTTGGCAAAAAATTACTAGAAATGCCTGGATCACAAGCTCATCGTGTTATTAAAAAATAGATTTTAGCGCAATATAAATTTTACCTGAATCAAACTATTTTGAAATCCCGGAAGCAGGTTTTAGCTCCATCAGTACTAATATTAGTTAATTGAGTTAAATTTCATGTGCTGAGACGTAGTGGGGTATTATCGCTGTTCCATTTGAGGATTTATCATGTTGTTATCAAATAAGTAAGATAATTTCTGAGGTTGCAAGATCTGATACGATAATTGTTCACAAAATCGTTGAGAATTTTTGAGCGGCAGATGACTGCTACAGAATTTTTTATTCACACTCATTTCATGGTGGCCAATTATATATGTATTACGTAACTCCTCAATTCTGAAATAATTTCATGAATTAAAAAACCAAGGATTTTGTTTCAAATTATAACTGAGCAGACATGAGGAGCCACCAACTCATCCATCGTTTCATTCTTGATTTAGTGGATTTCATTCTGTCCTTCGCTTCATTTCTGAAATGTTGTTTTAATAGACTCCATTTTTGCCAACAGTTTTTAATTTCATAATTTTTGCTCGTTCAATTAATCAAAGGAGTCATGTGATTAAGGCATTGTAGGGCTTTGGCAAGTTCAGATAGCACATAATATCCTAAAATCCCGTGGCGTTTGTAATTGTACGTAGGAATTATCAGATTTTGTGCCCAGATTTTGGTAGTGTTTAGCCGCGAAAGTTTTTGAAAGCGACTAGCATGCCTTACTCCAAATTTTACGTAGACTAGGCACCTGCAAAGCTTCTGCTGCGGAAACGTCATTTAATCTGTCATAAAGAGGCATCAAAGTAGCTCACAGAATTTAAAAATCAATGAGAAGTTCGTCTTTTAAAGAATTCGGCCACACTGCGCTTATTAGCTCTCATACTAACGACCAAATAACAATGCAGTTCTCTTCGTCTTCATGACTTTAGCAGCGAATGAAATCCATTTGTGCTGTTTCATTTTAAACGTTACGATGGAAATTAGGAGTAGTGATGATAGAAAGGACTATAAAAAAGGATCGCTGGAAAGGTGAATTTGGATCCCAAATTTCTTTCCGAAACTAACATTGAAGTTACTTTATTTGTATTTCACAGGTAATGAAACGTAAGAAATTTGCAAAAAATACTAACATGCCATTCGAATTAAATATGATGTGAGCTAGAATAATGCTAATTTTTGACACACTAAATCTCATTTCTGCAGCAAAACCATTACAGATTCTGAATCTCCGTAAAGTTTGGAGTCAGGTATGCCTTTGTGGCACCTGGTGACCTTTCCTTGTCAGTCTCACAATGATGAAGCCAAGTTTCATCCTCGACATTAAGTTTGCCCGCAAGAAGCATTTTAATCCACCAAAATTAGGCTTACATTTTTCATGACAACCTTGCTCTCAATTTTTCATCTGTGAGTGCAATTTTCCATGGCTTGGATATTCAGGTCCATGATACTTAACGCAAAATTATGGCTGCTGAAAGTGACACGTCATATTAAAGACCAGAGATCTTCCAATCAAATGACATGCATATCAGCTTAATTGAGTAATCATTCAGATATTAGATATAAAAGTCTGGGCATGATTTCTGATAATACCTATCTAGATTAAAGACCAAAAGCAGATTATATTCACCCCAACGAAAGCTTTTTTGTTAACGATTTATTAACTAAATAGTCTTCTGCCGAGAAGGTACATGTATATGTAGACCATCAAAGCCAGAAAGGACTTGATGTGAATTAATTTTTCCAACAACCATTTGACATGAATCCTCATTGCCTGTGCTGTCAATTTTGTGCTGTCTACTTTGATGTCGGCCTCGTCCAATTCAGGAATTCTTTTAAAAATAATACCCGTTCCTGTACTTAATTTCTCACTTTTCGTTTTGTCTCAGTGGCACTATCGTAAAACTTCCAAAATCCATTCTGACTTGAGAATCATGTGCGCACTTGTGGAATTGGTGTATGTGGTAAACTTCCAAAGTCTCTTGTTCAGGTCGAAACAGAGATAAAGGCAAAGTGTGCCAAAGAGGACAAAGAAATGACAAGTAATTCATCATAAACTTTGTAGCCCACTGTAATTTGGCAACATTTTCCATACGTTAGTCCTTGAAGGGCTGATATAAATGATTCCATCGACCATAGCATTTCAATTTGCCCCAAATTAAGGAAATGGAAGCCCAATGGAGTTTCCGCAATATGCGATGTATTCCAATTATTTAGTGAAGAATTTATTACTTTGGCTGGGGCCCAAAAACCAACATTTGAGCTCGCTGCGTCATTGATGTGTTTCGAGAAGTACAATTTGGTCCCTCTATGAGACGACCTACGAAGTTATTTTTATTCAACAAAGGAGAATAAATTTTGTCAACATAATTTCATTAAGTTTTGCACATGGATTTAACACAAGAGAGAATATTACACATTAAATTTGACATTTGTTTATTATCCTCCAAACCTACAATGAATTGTTTGGATTTGCTGAATATGAAACAAGGTGTAAAGAGTTGATGCTGCTCTAAACAAATATTGATAAAACGGGTTATAAGATCTCTTCGTCTTTAGTTGGACATTTTCTTCAAGGAAGTTTGCCATTCCATCTTATACGTTCTCAATTTACTAAAACAGGAGAAATAAGTAATTGGTATACACGCCAATGACATTATTGCACTTTACAAGACGGTTTGATCATTTTATTAGTCCATCCTTGCAAAACAAAACATTTTTTGCAGCGTATTATCTTACTTGTTCACATTTAGCATCTCAGTAAACCTGTTATTTAAAACGGGGAAAATAGTGGAAAAGTCGATAAACACTAGGCAAAAGACACTGGACACCACAATAGATCAAATATGTATGTAGGACTAAGACGACGTCAGTTTTTGTAAATAATGTATCGCATAATACGAGACTACAGATACATCTGCCCCGTTGTCTATGTTATTTTTGGTCATCCTAAAACTATGAATTAATGAAAATAGATTTGAGAAAATGTTGTTACTTGCATTAAATATATTATTTACGGATTTTACGTGAGTAAGCTATTTGGCATTGCCAAAAATATATATATTATCGAATTAAATTTTATGGGCTTTCTCTTTAGACCAACTTTATTAACGCCGTATACTGATATTACTAAATCAAATAATTTCCCTAAAATATATTTTTTTTTCTAAAAGTTCTTTAACACAGTGATTTCAAATGCTAGGCAATCACGCAGCGTAACTCAATCGGCAAAATACAAAAAAATATACAGCGTTTATGGCTACATCTCTTGTGACTCACATTCTTGAAAACAATCTTCGTAACGGCGCATAACCTTTAAATCTCACGTTCAACGCTGATTGCGTTACAAAAAATACCAGTTTTCAATATGAACACAATATTCGCGAGATAATATACTATACAGAATTATATACTTTCAAATTCTAATTATGGGAAAGTGTTTAGTTACTTTTTAAGTTGCATATTGAGTTGATGTTGAGGATGGATATTTTTTTAAGTATTGCATCAGTCTGGGAGATGCTCCGTTCTTCAACTAAAAATAGAATAGCGTGAAGCTCTGAACGTTCGGTTTATATACTTTTCATGATCATGGCTACTATCCGGAAGTCAAACCTTCGCCATCTACAAAATTAATCTAATAATGTTACATACTTATAAATGCTTAGAAAATCATACTTTTTCCTACCAAAGAAGACCAGCCCAAAAGCAACGGGCCAAATTACTCTGAAAAGCTACAAAAGTACTTTTCTTATTCTCCCAGAAATATAGGCGGTCGGACTATCGACTAAATCTCGAGCTGAAATATAAGTAATATCTATCTAACTATTTCCTGGAAGTTAATTTTTGAAATTAACCGTTCGTAGACGTGAACAGAATTGTATATAAAATGACAATACCTGATGTCCCGAAAATCGTAGCGTATGTAAGTCTTATGACAGTCGACAACAACATGTGTCACCCGAAACCTAAACATTCTTGTACCCATAGCTAGCTAAAAGCATGCTTTATTGAGTGAAAAACTGCTTTAGGCATTAATATGAAATTTCTTTGTTCTCTGGAGATTTTCCTGAGAGGGATTATCAAAAATATTATTGACCTGAAAACAGAATTAATTTAAATGATATTCAATTAACATAGTACGCCGTTATATATTGTATATTAACACAATCATCACACCACATGACAGTGGAAAGTTTGGGCTTTAAAATGAGTTATTATATTGGAAAACGAAGATGTGAGGGTTAATTCAATTTCGGTGTTTAATTCCAGCTTGTTCTGTAGTTGTAAATCACACAAGTGCAAGCTAGTGTTTATTAAATTATCATAGGTTTGACAATCAAATGACTTAAATAATGGATATTGTATGCTAATATTTTGTTATTATAAATGCATAGTATGCATTGCATACCATAGTTTATGCTTCAAATACAAAACAGAACTGGTGATTGCAGTAGTTTCAGCAGCTAAATATATTTGTCGAAAAAGCACATTAGGGAATAATGTTAATGTGGAAGAATATAAAAGCGGAAAAAAATTAGTGGTGAAACTCAAAGGAACAATCAATGTAATGTATTTTGTGACTGTAAAATATTGAACAAAATAAAATACAACCCTTGCTTTGCTGGAATTTTCTCTGGCCAGATTTGCTCTGGACTGCCTATGTAGTTCCGTCTTCTGCTACTTGATAGTCCAGACTAAAACATCTCTAAATCACTCAGATTACCGATCTGAATCTTCAAGTTGCTTAAGAGAATCCAATTTGTAAAGAACTGAACGCTAGAACAAAATGCTTGATTTTTAGAAGCCATACAATCATGTAATATGCTTAAAATTGACCATGTCTCTATGAGTATTTTTACATCGGGTTTAGCAACCAGATCCTATAATGCTGAGTCATTCCTAGCTTTTGTCCATCAAACAAACCATATCTTGTTTAAAATCCAAGTCTTGAAACCAAAACCCTTATAATATGGCTTATAATATTCACTTACAAGGGACTTCTGCAAAATAATAGTGCGTTTTCATTTATTTTCAATTCGAGGGACTAATGTTTGGATTACATAACCACTAGATCTAATAAACTTTATTGAAAATATAGTTAAATAAACTAGCAGAGGTTTCGAAGAAAAATTACAATTACCTGAAAATTCAACCTCGTCGTTAGAAAAATGGCTCACAAATTTATGTAGTACGTTGTTTGCAAATGCATAATATGTAAAAAAAATTAAATGCACTTGAAACCCTAGCGAAAGTGTTTCGTACAATTCACGAGAGTAGTGGAATGATAATACATATTTTAAGAGATCCTGGTGAGAGAAAAAGCCATGATAGGATGATGTGCAATATTGAATGATAAGTTTTGGAAGAGCATAAGCGTCCTTATTTAGTCCAAATATCTTGGCGGTTTCGCATGCCATGAGATCCACATCCTGAGGTAGATGTAAATGTTCTAGAAGGAGAATATCTTGCCAGTTTGATACCAAACATGTTTTTTCTTAATTAAGCATGCAATGCATAAGTCAAGCCTAAATTTAAGGTATCAATTTGTGATGTCTTAACTAACATTGGCGTAGATCAGCTTTTTAGTGCTGATGTTGAAAATGAGTCAATCAATGAAGAAATGAATAGAATTACAGTTTACGTCATATTTGTGCGTCTATAATTACTTGCATCAAACTAACGTGGTATAAAAACAATTCCAGATGGTTTGAACCCCGAGTTCTGTGTTTGGACTTTATGAATGTTTAATATCAATGTCACTTTAAAACTAGGGAAAAATCCTATGTCGGAAAAGCATGCTTATGAATTTACAATTGTATCATACAATTTATCAGTTCATGGGCAATACTTAAAGCACAAACCATTCTTGGCTACCCTTACTAATTTTCTGTGGTCGTATACGCTAGAATGTATGAAACTCAATCATTTTGTATAATAAATATCACATAAAAAAGAGCAAGATTACAGATCTTTTAAACTGGGATTTCAAATTATTCCAAGAACGTTCAAGCAGTTCATCCGTGAGAATACGATAAGTCCCTTTACGAAGCCGAATGAGAAACGACAAAACAGAAATATATAATTCCTGGAAAAATTGAAAAGCGTTGTTACTTGCGGATGAGCTATTCGATTATTTCAGTATTTTTGATGATTCATGAATGCAATTGATTAATTTGAAAGAAATTGTTGGAATAAACCAAATAAAATATTTTCCAAATGACAGGTTCCTACTCAAAATTGAGGTAACAAATTTAATAGCAATATCACGAGCTTACCTGTTGTATATTTATATATGGAAAAAATTAAAATAGGTAAGAACGGCAGTTTGTTTTGGCAAAAGTACAACTGTGCTGTCAAACGGTACAAATAACATTGAAGGTTAAAATTGCCTGCAAAGTACAATAGCGCGTTTGAACTTGTTTTGCTTTTTTTGTGGTATCAGTTTCTTGCTTGAAATCTATTTTTGCAACAACTATGAGCTATACATCGTATTTCATTCTTACTGTAAGTTTATGTCGTAAAAACGTGAGACATTTTGTTTTGGATTCAGAATTAAATTATTTAGGAGGGTACGTATAAAATTTGTAAGAAATATTTGAAAAAATTAAAAAAACGCAAGAAAAGGCGGCTTCACAGATTTTGGTGTCATTTAATTCAGCAAAATATTTAGTCTCCCTGCATCGAAAGAGCACTTTTGAAGTTGGTACCGCCCGTCACCGCCATTTGTGAATTTTATTCTTTGCGCCATTTTACTAACTAACGATAGGTCTATAAATCTAAATTGTTGAGTCCTATAACTTGTTTCCGAAATTTTGTTTTGAATTTCGATTATTTTCACATATGGGATAATCATACATCACTAATCTGGAAAATTATAGACCTACAAAATATTTTCGGATCCTTTCTTGGGTTTGAAGTGGTACATTTTGTATTATTGCTATTCTCATGTTTCTCACTTGTAAGGTCAGCTATCAGCTTACAAGATATTTTCCAAAAGTTGTATTTCAAAACAGCAAAATCTCAGTAGATTTTTAGTACCAACTTGTAGTCAATTTCATAACTTGACAAACCAGCAGAAATTCAGAATCCAATTTCAAGCTGACTTGACTTCTTTAACAATTACAATTGCTGGGATATCATAGGGAAGATGTAGGACAAACCTTCCAAAAAGATATACAAGAAATTTAGTATAATTCATTTTGGATGCATGCTCTTTAGTGACGGACTGCCTTAATTGTTAGTAGATAAAAAATAATCTACATTTCAATTGTTTTTAAGCGGTATAAAATAAAATTAATTTTATTCTCTCGTTCTGATATTTTACATTTTGATAAAACATTCCCACTATAAGGTAGCATGGATTCCAAGCAATAGAACTGATGCATTCTCAGTTGCCAAAGTAAAAGGGGCGTTGGCCAGCGAAAAGTTACGTTCTAAAACCTTCAGATGCAGTGTAAAGTCCTTAAATCGTTTCAAACAAAAACTCCAGGAACATTATTGGGAAATCGGTGTTTAATTGAAAGAGAGTTCTGCAAAAGCTCAGTTTTTTGCTAAAGTAATTAAATGGAAAAAAACTGTGTTGCTAGCCGAGACGGAAAGCCAAATTACGTCGTTTTAGCCAAAGACTCAACGCTACAGAAATGTCTTGTCTGAAGAAAATCCAGGATAACCCACTGTCAAGTATGAAACATTTCTGCATACCCCAAGAAATATAGAGCTAGGGCATAAATTGTTTTCAAAATACGATATGAAAGGACTGTGTTAGCGCGTTCCATTTCGCCTCCCATATTATCCCTATTTTCACACCCTTTCAGGCACCTGAAAATCCTCCACCTCTGTAAAATAACTAAAATACATTAACTACTCTCACAAAATTACCCTTGTCCTCTCCTCCATCCATTCTTTACCCGCTTGCAAACACTACTCGAAAAAAACGTCAACTGGAATTTCTGAGACGACCAACAGACAGATGAATTTCGAACAAAAAAGGTCACCGAATTATTCCAGAACGTATTCTCCATGATTTCTCACCACATCAATCCATCTTCTATATCTTTCAAGGGATCAACCCACCTGCAAAAATTCAAAATATTGAATGGCGCATCAGCTTTCCAACAAATTCATGTTTTCGTCGTCTAATTAACTTCTCCATAAAATCATTCGTTATAACGCTCTGAAGCTGGAACTCCGATTGCGGAGTTCGTATACACATGAATTTTGTGTAGTCCATTAAATCTGATACGTGAACAGCTTTGGAATCTCGGAATTCTGATCAAATCAGTGCGATTTATGAAAATTTAATTTTTTATATTACCCTTGTGATGATTTGATATAAAGCCTTAGTGAAAATCTAAGCTCAAATTCATATACAAATTTTTATGGCTAGGACTATTGAATGATGGAGTTGAAGTGGCAATGCTCAAACCCTGACTGATTTCGACTGATAGGGCTGTGCCAAGCCTACCAAAATCTTTACCAGGCCGACCGAAGCATTTGTTTCTTTTTTCAAAAGCACAACCGAACTACTCTTTAAAAAATCTTTAAACCTAAAAATTATGGTTAAAAATGCCTGCAAATATTTGCAGATTTCACAAAAGTAATGATTTTTATTCTTAAAACACTCCAAATTTGTAAACTTCATCCAAACTACCAGAATTTTTGTATTATTTTTAAATGACAAAAGTAGCTAAGTAATCTAATTTGCCGAAAAGATCCTTGGGATGCAAAGATCTCTTTTAATTTAATTTTTGCATGCACTCAAACTTTTAAACACACTCATAAAGTCAACCTTAAGCATGTCAATCTACAAACGCGATTTAATTTTCAACATTAAAATTCTTAGAAATCTTTTCTCCTGATAGAAAAACCCCATCTACACTAGTGCTACATATCTAGACCTAATTAGTACTAGAAAACGTCGTCATGAACTACAATAAAGAAACATTTTATGGGTACATAAGATTTAAAAAAGACTTTACCCAGAGAAAGTAAGAAACTGTTGCATAAATGTAAACAAGACAGTAATATAATGTTGAATCATTACAATGAAAGGAATTAAATAATCCTTATTAATGTTGATACCATAACAATTTTAAAATCTTAACCGTGGAGAACTCAATTGTATTTCGGCATTAAAAATTCATAACAATGTTCAATCAATTCAGTCAACTTGAAAGAACTCAATTGTTTTTCACGATATTTCCTTCCCTGTCCACTTTTAAACTGTTTTTGAGCACACCGCAATCGAGAATTTTAGAAATTGTCCATAGTCATAAACTAGCTAATATAGAGTAACGAAATGATATTGCGTGCAAATACTACGAGTCCTGAATCTTTGGATAACAAAACCCCAATAGCAGTTATAAAAAATTTACTAGCACATAAATTTTACAAAAATTAAGGCGTTTCGATTTCCGCTGGAACTTTGTATTATCAATGCTTTATGCCTTGTGAATTACTAAATTTGATCTGATATAGTCAGAAAATCAAAATTTTTGGAACCGGAAACTACATAACAAAACATTTTGCACAACACAAAAAATCAGGAAATGTATCAAAACAATTTGCATTCACATCGTGCATGAATGTGCGTGATTCTATGTATTTATTCTAGAGTTTACTACAGAAGCATTAGCCACAATTGGAATTGTTCAATTACTTTTTATTTATTTGTTGCCTGACTAAATGGATCTGGTTAAATACCAAAACTTACGGTTTCCACAGATCATTTTCCAATATGACTTATGTAGCTTCTGCATCTAATCATTAAACGCTTTGTCTCCTAAATATTTCTAAAGAGTCCAAAAGACGCACGGGAAAGCTTTTATTTACTTACAAATTTTTAATCTGCCAAAAACTTGCTTTAGAAATGTACTTTGAGCAAGTTAAGTATGAAAATTTGTTTATACTACAGGTGTCTTCAGTGGGAGAAAGATCTCATAAAACGAATCTTCTGTTTGTAGGATATCATGGGATTTTTTATTCCTTGAACTCGGATCTGCAAGTATTCCGCCCTAATTGAAATTCTCATTCGTTTGACCATCAGACACACATTCAATTCATCCGATGATGAAAGTTATTGCTTGTCTTGGCATAATTTTTTGTTCGCTTTAAAATGCTTTTCATGTATAGCACGTGGAGTAATCATTTTCTTAAAAGCGTTAGAACAAAGTATAAATCAGAATTGCAACAAAAATATCGTAAATGAGCAAAGAAAAATGAATGAAACACAAGCTCCGGCGTTTTTAGGGTTTGATTGATTTCTGTAAAATATGGTGCAGCAAAATGTTTTAATTATATCACTTGACTTGATATTCAATAGCTACTCACATAGTATGATGTTTTATGTATGCATCTACTAGTCGTAAGTGTTAACCAAAAAGAAGGTTGGCGAGAATGTAGACTAAGATTTATATGTCATGTTTTGATTATAAATATTGAAGCTTGTTTGAAAGTGCGGCGAAACTAGGTAGAAAGTTTTTGTAGTTCCACTGATCACAATGTATGAATAAAATCGTTAAGTATCACTTGTGTCAAAAACTACCTTGAAAACACAAATTCTTCTCAAGAATTTATTTTTACCAAGTTAAATGTTATAATTAATCATGATGTGATTAAAGGTGGCTCAAATTTCTCATTGTAATATTCAAGTTGTTTCATGGGAGACACTGAAATACATAACACGGTTTGTTCCCTTCATTAAAAAATAATAATTCTGTAAATACTTATGCCATCGGTAAAATGATCGCAAATATTGATCCGTTTGACAAGAAAAAGAGATGCATAATAAATGAAGATTGTATAACCAATCCTTACGCTCAAAGTATATTATGCCGTTGGTTATAAAAACAACTTTATGTACCACCAAAATATGTATAATACTATTTGCATATTCAATAAGCTGTCGTAAGATTATGACTAAAATCCTAATAGTTGGAAACTACTGAAATCTCGGCAAAAATTTTGAGAAGTAAATATTCAACGGCTTTCAATTTATGTTTTATAATGTAGCATAAGGCTGCTTACCAAGGTGGTCACGTTCCTGTTAAAAAAGAAATGGAACTAACAAGCAAATGAGTAATTCTTGATGTAATTTGTGGCTGATTTATAGATGATCCACTCATTGGAAAAGTTAAACAGTTTAGGACGGGTTCAACCTCAACTTTTGACCACTTTTAGATGAAAAAATATAATTGTCAACGAACAAAACTCAAAATGTTCAGGATGAAAGGAATCTGCTTGAATTTAGCAGTTGGCAAATCTCTTGATCGCCTAGTTACAGTTCATATTGCATCTGAAACTGGAGTTGAGAAGCTTTTACCTGTCACGCTCATTTCGCTTCCCAGGTGCCAGAGTTGCCTGGATAGCGAGAACCAAGGTACCAAAATGTTTCAGAATCACCGTATTTCTCACCGTTAATTAAACTATTTCTTACAAAATATTGAACCCCCATTTTCCATGCAAAAAAAAGGAAATATGAATTGTATTAAAAAGGGAGTTATAAAATATCATGGAAGACTCACATTTCCTGACGTTGTTTGAATTGTGAGGTAGTCTGTAGCAATTAATATAAGTGAGCACGATGATGTACCAATTATTTATTGTTTCATTATACAATTTTACCTGGCACCCATATTTTACCTGAAGCTCATCTTTTATTCAATAGTGTAACTTTGAAATCAAATGGCTACAGATTGTTGCACATTGAATAGACTGATTTTTAGTAAGCAAATGAATATGTTTGATAAAATACATATGTACTATAGGCTGTAAGAGCAAACGCAATACTCTGCAATATAAATATCCCAACCTTACCTCCAACCTTTTTTAAGAGTAAATGTTCAGATGAAAGATGGAATGCTATATGAAGAGTGAAAAGTATAAGGGATGGAGTCATTCAAACCAGTTAGGGGTGAAAGTAAGTCGGTGAAAGCGGATCAGACACTGTCTCGTCCGCATGATTGGGAATCCAGTGGGTTAGCTCTCGTGCAGCAATTTCCAGTAGCCAAGGTATAGTCAATCAACCAGTGACGCATGACGCATTCAAAATGTGAAGCTGTTTGAGATCAAACTGTCATTTAAATTAAAATTCGGATAGGGTAAACACAACCTGCTTGAAGCTTTTTTGGGGCAATTTGAAACGACTTTTACTTTTCACTTAACTTTACTTCAGTGATGTTCACTTTTTGAAATGTAAGCGATCTATACGCGGACTGAGCTGGTGTTCGTTTGGAACACCTTAATTAGCTTATTGATAATATTGATTAATATTTGATTTCTGTCCGACAATTCAGCATCAATTAGAGTTTTTTGGGGATTTCCAGTTATGAAACTATACAGAAAAGCTTACCTCATAATTTTCTTTCCAACAGGAAATCTCCTTCTCTGCCCAGTCTTAATTGTTTCAGAGCACACGGCAATCGAAAACCTTACAAATTGTCCAGAGCCATCAACTAATTAATAATGAATAACGAAACAAAATTATCTGCCAACTCATTGGATCAAACACCTTTAGTTGAAGAAGCCCCTTTGGCGATTCAGATGTTGTTAGCGCGTAAACTTTGCAACAAACTTTTATGCCTAATTCAGCATTTAATCCTTTCATCAAATCGCTAATAATAACGGTCATTGTTGGAGCTTTGTATATAAATTATTATGATTTATTGTTAATAAGGCTTAATCTTTGACAGTCAGGGAATCATAGTCTTTGGATCCGGATACGTCGAATCATAAAATCTTTGTAATTCACATAAAACAGGATGTTTTTCAGACCATTTCGCATTCAAAACTTAGATGACTCCTGACCATTCTAGGAGTATGGTTTTTTTACAGTTTACTACGACAAATCAGTTACAAATGGAATTGTTGAATTCCTCTGTATTTACTGGATATTTGGCTAAATGGATTTGTTTAGATTCCAAAGTTTACGTTTTTCACAGATAATTTTCTAACATGACTCATGTAGCTTCTTTATCTAATCATTAAACGCTATGTCTCCTAAATATTTTTAAAGAGTCCACAAGACGCACTGAAAAGCTTTTATTTACTTAAAAAACTTGCTTTAGAAATGTACGTTAAGCAAGTTAAGTATGAAAATCAGTTTATACTACAGGTACCTTGAGTGGTAGAAAGATCTTATACAACGAATCTTCTACTTGTAGGATTTTATAGGATATTTAATTCCTGGAACTCTGATCTGCAAATATTCCGCCGTAATTGAAATGCTTATTCGTAAGACCATCAGAGACACATTCAATCCCTCCGATAATGAAAGTTATCACTTTACTTGGAATAACTGTTTATGCGATCTAAAAGACTCTTCATTTAGCACCGTTCTGAAACAAGGAGTAATCAGTTTCTTAAAAACAATTGAATAAAGTCGAAATCAGAATTGCAATATTAATTTTTCATATGAACAGAGAAGCATGAATGAAACACAAGCTCCGGGTTTTTTAGAGGTTTGATTGATTTCTTGAAGATTTCTGATAGCCAAAACACAATGTTACCGCAAATGATTTTTTAAACTTGCATGAGAATCAATTATTTTAAAGATTATTGGAAAACTAAACAAAATTAAAATAAGCAGTTGTGTTTGATGAGTTTGATTCAGCAGTTTGTTTCTCCATGTATTGCTTGCTTCTTGAGAAAAATAGGATGTTTTGATTTCAAGATATTTCATATCTTCCTTTCACGGATAACAAGCGTTGTAATAATACCTAAAGACACTCAAACGCACTCCATAGCTAACTCCATAATAATTCAATTCGCTCAACCTCGTGTGAAGATGACAATACAGTTGTGAAGGAATTCAGTTTCAAGATCGATCCTTCAGAGTGACTTGGAATTGCAAAGAGGACGGGAGCTCAAATATTAGTGTCCTGTTTAGACTGACAGAACCGTAAGGATAGAGTTTTAATGAGAATTTTGATGTCAAACAGATTGCATGCCTTTAGAAATAATATTTCAATAATTCCACAAGAATTTCGTATTATTTTCCGGATCAGTCGGATATCTTGATCAATCCAATCAGTCAGAAAATTCTTATCCCAAAGAGAATACAGCAAATATACATATACGCATACTGTGCTGTTCCTGCCGTTGCACCTTACAGTAATCGTTTGTATTGATATTTAGATCTGAGCAGGTTATTGACAGAAGGGAAACCAGGTTCAAGTAGGGCCCAAACGAAAATAACATGGAAGAGCTTGGACAGTGTACCTTGTGATAGTATTCATAGAAAGCATTACCTGCAACCAACTTTGCTTATACATACTTTAAAGATGACAACCAGTAACGACACCTCATACTGCAACATTCCACATTGGTTTTTGTTTTCAAATAATGACGTTAAAATTATATTGTTAGCATTCAGATTTCAATTTAATTAGAATATTATGTTGGAGTCTTGGACCTAAGTTAAGTGACTAGGAATAAAACGATCAAGATTTCATTGCAAAGAATTCCAGATGAACGATGAACTGATAATACGTATCTTCAGCCATGTCCTTGTAGATGCTGAGGGTCGCTAGGTCTTAACTATTCATTATGGAAATTGTAGATGTGAAGTTGCTCTCCTGTATTACAAGTGCATTTACACAAGTTGACCTTTTAATAATTTGTTGGAACACCAAATTATACCGGTTTGCTTTCCAGAAGTTGAAGTTTTCTTGCTTCCTCCTCTCACGTATTTTTAACCTCACCTGTGTCCGTTTAGCCTGTAAAATATTTCAAGATATATTGCTACATGCTGTTCAAGTACATAATTTCGCTCGAAATCACTCTGAAACCAAGCGGATGTTGACAAATTTTGTGTTGTAGGAAGCTGGATGCCATACTTATTGCGGTTTGCTTAAATTTGATAGAAAGGAAAGTTCCCAGAAGTTCTTTTGCTAGAAAATAGTTCCCAAAATAGGAAGGTTTAATGAAATAAAAAATCCCTGGAAATGCTAAATTTTCGTACACGCGTAATTCCTAGAAGCCATTAATTACATTCTTATACATATAAATTCTCAGAATTTGAACTCCCAGTTTAATGATTATGTCATCAATTCATAAATATCCTGATCTAGAGGAGATATATAACAGTTCATTTCCAACCTACTAAAATCAGTAATTAGTTACTCAAAAGTAGATAAATCAAAATTATGTAGCTCTTAAAATGAATTTTAAACCTTAGGAATCTAGCATTATTAACGGCAGATGCGTGAATAATTTATTCCGTGTGAGCTAAGCTGATAAAAATGTTTGTTTTTGATGGCTGTGATGTCGCAAGCTATGATGTGCAACTTATTCTAAAAGAAAGAATAACTGAATTAGCGGTACGGATTTTTTGTAAGAATAAAGCATGCGTTAGACTTCAATCGCTACTTGAAAGCCAAAAAGGAACAATTTTCAAAAAGTGAAAACACCAATTAATATTTTAGGTTTGAAAAGATAGATTTTTATATTTTCTTGTCGACATTTTCTGGATACGATAAGACCTCTCGTAGTTGGACTTAAGTCAGGTACTCATTCTTTAAATATGACGATGATTGGGAGTACACCAAAAATATCAGTTTGTACGTATGTAAAATGCAAACGCACGAATAGTAAATTCTACAGTTAAAAAATCTTGCCTGTTTACATACATATTGTCATCATTTTGTTTACGTTTTAAAATCACAGTTTAGTCATTTTTATCAAACTCATTATAGAAAAAAATAATTCTGGAGTTGGAACTTTCAAGGAATACTTTAAATTCAAGGAATTTTTATTCTATTAGTTTTCCTATTATTGAACTTTGCGATTCTATGATCTTACTTTCTAAAAATATGTATATTCTGGGAGCTTTTTTCTAGAACTTTATCATATATAAATATTTAGAGCTTTTCACTAGGAAAGTAAACCAGAAACGCACAGCTAATTTTTCAAATGAGAGACAAGATTATTAACTTGTTGAGTTTCTGTAAACTGATGACAAAACTACTGGCTTCTGAAAAATAGAGTTGGTCAGTAAAAAATAGGTGAATATCTTATTCAATGACTAGTAGTGTATGTTTTAAAACGCAAGTTGTATCGTCATACCTTCTAAATTCCATGCCTACTCTCAATTCAATTATTTAATAAATTGGGTAAGTTGAACTCACCCAACGGCACTCAATTTTTATTCCACAGTTGTGTGATATTCAAAAAAATAGATTCTTTGCAGGCGGCGCCAGATTGGATTGTGGAGACTGTAAGTAAAAGGTGGTAATGTAATGTAATGTAACAATTTATTCAAGTGTTATCTGAATTCAGTCAATACAGTCTGCTTTTAAATTCATAACACTCTACAGTAAAACTAATATATTACATATTACTATATATATTATATATTACTCTATTATCGTAATTTCAGCTGAAATTTTGATCTTCATAATAGAACTTCCATCAAGCAGTCTACTCAAAAGGTCACCAGGCAACATCCTGACTTCAATAGAACAGGTGGAATTTTCACATGTAAATCGCTCGTCCAGATAACCTTTTACATTTTAAATATGAAATAAGTAATTATCGATATGAAAATGTAGAAATAAAGTATTTTGTAAAGTTATCAGATTTGATAAGTACCGTACCGTAATCCACTTGAATGGTACAAGCATTTCCAAATAAGTTTAAAAAGTCCCACGTTCCAAACCTCCATTTGCTCATATTAGAATTCACATTTTTCGGGTAGTATTCTCGAAATGAAGATTTTATGGTTATGATTTCGTTCCAGAGAAATATCATAAGATTTGGAAATCTTTCCAGCCAATAGCTAGCAAATAGTTTATCATCAAACTCATATTTCTCATTTACAGTACGAAACCAACCAAGGTCTCTTTTGTCCCTGTCAGTAAGACCATCTTGGTGTTCATGCTTGTTTCTAATCACTCGGAGAAGACTTGTCACTGATGTCATCCAACGAGGATGAACATTTCTTTCTTTTATGGTGACCAGCCTAAAATGATGCTCTCCAAGCACATCTCTCCAGTTTCCACTTGATCCGAGTATTTGAAATTGAATGGCTTTAGCATTCAAGTGTTCCTGGAATCTTAAAATGTAAGGGTTACCATTTCCACTACTGACAGCTTGATGTTTCATGTGATTATGAATGTCATTCCAAAAGTTGCAAATTTTCGATGGTTTCCATGTAAAAGGCGAAGAAAGGGGAAGATTAAAGTTGTCCATTCTGGAGTTTGCTCACGACTTGACTTGTTTTGTAAAAAATTAAAAGAAAACTAAAATCCCGAATGTTGCTAAACTCTAATACTCAGGAAATTTCCATAAATATTAAAAAAATTTATACAAATTCTGTTTTATTTCTACTCTTTTCTCAAATATCTTCTAAAATTAATATCTTACGATGACAAAGTGCACTTTTTAATGAAATAATTCTTACTATGCCTATTTGATGACAGTAAAGAGAAAAATGTTGTGACCATCTGTTTTTGCAGATCGGTTAATGTGTATAGGTATATAGAGCTTTATAAATGATAAGGCTTTAATCGTAAGTGCAGCAGCTTGACATCACAGTTGGCAAACAAGTTTTTCCCAGATAATGCATATCATCATGATATTCATTCATGATGCTTTTTTTCTTTTACTTGAGCATATAGGTCTTAGCCTAAGAACAGGTTTTACAATAAATACACTCCAGTAACTGGCATGAACCAAAAGGAAACATGCTACGCAACACACATATAAATGGTAAAACTATTTTTGCCGCATGTGAATAATATATTTATCATTGATCAAAGGCTTATCTCATGTGATACAAACTAGCTTGTTAACTTAAAGCCACAAATATTTAGAATGCATTTCAATCTCACCTAAGTATCTACATTTATTGTAATGAGAGGTTAAAGGCTCATTTAAAGTTGTTTCTCACTTTTTTGTCTAATATTTTCGGTTTTAATGAAATCATAAGGAATAGCATAGCAACTCTTTAAATGTTTTTTTACAAGAATTGATCTGATTTAGATCACACAATTTAATTCACCTGTAGAGTATGAGACGCTAGACTGACTTTCAGTTACTTTCTTTTCTAATTCGCTTTTGTACTCTCGCACAATGAGAATAAATATTATTTCCATAACGATGCCTGCAAAATTAGGCCAATAATAGAGGTTTCTAGTTGCATAAAAGTTAACGGTGATGAGTAGCATTCCAAATATTAAAATGATGCAGTTGACTTTGATCCAAGTCTTTGTTAAACGTAAGGCGGCTTGGGGTTCAATTACCTGAAAAAATGCCACATTATCAATTTTATGATAACCATTCATTCGTTTTTTTATATTTATCTTAAAATTTGCTGATTTGCAAGATGGAATTAAATCATGAACAGTCTTACTTACCCGATTTGTTGCTTTCAATAAAATCAGAGAAAGCCAAACGCTGGCCGCCACACCAAAAGTTAATCCCATCAAATAAGGCCAGGAAGTTATCACGAGTTCTCAAAAATATAGATTATGATGTGAATACATTATCATAAAATACATATATGCCTACCGTAACTGTTTTTAAAGATAAAATTTTACCTATAATATTTTCAATTTCTTTTTTTGACCCCTCATCGCTCAATGGAGTGATTCCAAATGCCAAAAGCACAACCACGACTAAGATGACAAGTGACAGAATCACAATGCAAGACAAGATCTGATTTGTAAAAAAAAATACAATGAAAAGTAAATACACAAATTTTTAATACTTCATTGTACTTTTTATTCGATAAGGTCTCACCAAATTCACAGCGGCAACATATCGTGAAGGGATTCTCCAAACAAAGTCAGTCATTTTCAGTATTAATTAAAACCGAAAAATATATTTAAAATACGGAAATTTTTAGAAAATTGATGTTACGGATAAATCGTCTAATCAAAAAGTCTGTGCTTCATTTCCAATGACTAATCAATTACTAAGAAAAAAAATTTCCATTCCCTACTCCAGTACTGCTCCTGTGGTTCTTGTCCCATATCCTCCAATAATATAACAGCATATCTGATGAAAGATTAAGGTGATGGCCAATATGAGTTCATTAATGATTTTATGTCTCCATCTCTTTCCTAAAACACTTGTTTTTCATGAAAGCATATAAAATGGGACGAATATTTTTTTAATTTTAAGCCATGTATTATGACCAGACAAACTTTCTCGGTAATTTTATTTTCATGGCGAATGTGGATAAATATTGAACCCTGACCTTTTACACCGATCAAAGCTCTCCTGCATCAAGCTTGTATGTATCTCTTGTAAAGTTCTTTCATATTCCGATAAACAGCATCTTCATATGAATTCCAGTTTTTTATTGATTAAAGCATTGCATTAATAAGAAGGAAAACTTAAGCTGTTTATTTGTTGTATTAACATTATAAAACCACATGTATAATTATATCTATCAACTCACATCGCATTCGCATAATAAATCAGCCAGAACCAGAACCAGAACATGAAAAGCTGGATGGCTGTTTTTTACTTCAGTTTTTTTTGCAAATCAACCTAGTAAACAACATAATGCTTTAATCATTTAAGAAGTTTACACGTAACATGTGTGAACTTTTATATTTTTTCGTCATCATGTCTTAGGAATGGACTAATTATGGGAATTTCTTTGACGGAGGTCTACAATTTACAAACCATGTAATTACAAGCTTAGATATTTATAAACACGCAAATCCAGTTTACTGTAATTTTTTATGATCAATGGAATATAATTAATATGCATTCAAAATATGCTTTTAGTGAGCAGCTTCTTATGATTGTTACTATTCAACAAAAGTGGATGTAATTGGCCGGTTAAATCTGTTGATTTGGGTGCATTCATTAATAATTGCATTTTTAAGATGGATATCAAATATGCGGTCATTTGGGGCAAATTTTGTACCTATTTCAAAATTAAATACAATACTGTAATCAGTTTTTCAACAAATTGGGATTAAGATCTACTTGCTTTGAAATCTGTCACTTGTATTGTTTAAACTAAAAATTTTCCTATGAATCTGTTGTAGATGACATATGAGAGTACTGTAGACACTTGAGCATAATCCTAAAAATCAAACAGAAAATTTAATGATGATTTTCATTCAATGATTATCTGTATACATTTCTTTTTCATCATGGTCATGGTAACCAGTTCATCACATATGCAAAAACGTGTTGACAAATCCAGTGGACTTGAGGAAGTTCAAATCATTTTTCAAAATCTCCACGGAAGAAGGAATGTCGTGTTCATGATCGGGTGCAAATTTGGCCAGTTTCTTATTTGTGAAGAAGGTGTCGGGAGATACGAAATATCCCTTTGCCATTCCAACAGCGTCTGCCATGTACGTTCCCATCATCTTTTGCTTCCTGTACAAATTCCTGAGGTTGCCGTCTGCTTCTTGGTCATTATCGTCCAGCAATTTTGCGAAGTCATTCCATTCCAAAACTTGCAAATCGTTTCCAAATTGGTGCTTTGCGATCTCAACAAAGTCTCTTTCCATTTGGGGCTGCGGATGGCCAATGTTAAATATTTCATTTGGAACATCGTCGTCAAAAAAAACGCGGAGTGACAACTCAGCACACTTGTCAACCGGAGAAAGTTGGCTGGAAACGGAAGCGATGGCATTGCATTCAGTTTGAGGAAACTGAGGAACCGGAATATGTAAAGATTGTTGAGACAACTCAGCCTTCCAGTATTACTTTCTCCAGCAATCCATGGGAACCTAAATACTTTGCAGGGAACGCCTCTTTCATTCGCCTGCTTCAACAAAAGCTCTGAAATAAATCGGGAAGTGATTAATCCTAGAACTCTATTCTCCACAATTGCTTTCAGAGTTTCATGATGTGGCCAATGATCAGATAATGTGCCCTCCTCATTTTCTTCAAATATCGCACACAAGAATGTGGAAGGATAGTAAATATG
>JAQIXX010000786.1:0-46828 GCA_034700605.1 Willowsia nigromaculata
ACCCGCAAAATTTAGAGACCATGCCCGCGGCTTGCCTGCGCTTGCAAAAAAATATTTTCCTCTGCTTGCCTGCCTGCAGCTTGCAAGTACTTGCGGGTACTTGCAAGCTGCAGGCTTTCTGGCCCGTGGCTCCCGGCTCTATTGTAGTCTCATTATTGTATGCACTCTTTGCATAATATTTGATCTATTAATTCTGGAGATCACATTGGATTGATAGAAGGCGTGAATTTGCATCACAGCAAAGCAAGCACTCTCGTTTTTCAATCATCCAACATTGTTCACGGCTTTACAATAATCGATACATGTGAACACGCGAAAGTTAGAATACACAATACATCCCATCCATGAACACCCCCTCGAAATCCCCATAATATTGCAGCCATTCTCTCATACATTTTAATCAGAGTGCAATATGGCGATAAGAAGAAGCTGCAGAGAACGTTAAAGTTTAATGATGATTATGATGACAATTGATTGGATTGACTATGATCGTGATTATCAGTTTATTGTGGTAGGAAATTTTACGGAGATATGCAAGCTAAGCTTGATAAAAGTCACAAAGTCGGTGAACTCCTGTTCCAAATCGGCATACAGACAGACAGACTTGTCCTAGATCAGCTCGTTTTAGCAACTTTGGCTACTGAAATAATTACATATCCAACTGGGAAAAATATAGGAGATTTAATTTCATGTTTATTTTCACACTATGATTACAGGTGGCAGATGGCAGTACCATCCAATTATGATTCCTCCCCAATTTCTCTTCAACACAGCAGCAGTCATTTAAACATTTGCATCTAGTTTTGGAAAATGTAGTACAGCAGTGGAGAAACAACGTCAGAAAATCAAAGGCTGATATCAACGGATATATAACATATCATTCGACGTTATTTATTGTCTATTTTTTATTTTTTATGATTCGACGTTAATTTGAGATTAGCAATTTTAAAAGACTTTGACGAAGAAACGACGTTTTGTGTACATGAATTTTACTCGAAAAGTGTACCGAAATATCTGCAATAATATTAAACGAGGGAGTTAAGAGGAAGCACTTGGGGATTCAAATAGGCTGGTGGATGATCTAGTCTCTGGTGGTGCTTTGAGAGGCGGATTCTGTATCTATTAATATTCAGGGGCAGACATGTGGACCCCAACACATGTGCAAGTGACAGGTACAGAAAACAAGTGTTAATCATTAATCATTATGCTTATGCGAAAATGTGGCTCTGAGCAAAGTAGAACTCTTAGTATTTATCACTAATAAACTGAGTTGTAACAATTGTCACCATCGATGCAAAATGGCATGGTGAAAGTAAACAATCAACCGAATGAATACTAATATAATTTTTTGCTTGTCCTTTTTAGTTCAAAAAGCAAAAGGGCTTCTAATAAAAGGGAAGAATGGTAAGAACTCAATAGTCAGTTTTTGTAAATTACTTTTTAGTAACGGTCTTGTCAGCTAAATTTGCTTTTTCTTTCTGAATAAAACAGGAACGAATGACGCCTTTGTTACTATATCATTGGGTAAGGAAAAGTATCAGACATCCGTGAAGGAACGTGTATCCGATCCCGTTGACTGGCACGAGGAGTGTGAGCTGTACGTAATGCTATAACAAATTAAATTATGTCTCCGGTTGATTATTTATTGATGGAATAAGCATCAGTCTTATACATGATTCTGATTCATTGGCCCCTGTGGAGTCACAGCATAGCTTGTAGTTGAAATAGAATTTCATGAGTATAAACGGGGTCCCGCGCGTCACTTTTCAGCTAAAGTTATTGCCTTTTGTAGATTGTAATGTGTTAAAATGTTTATTGTGTTCTCTGTAGAGCCATTCCACGTCATGGGAACAAAGCAGAGATAGTGCTTACGGTTCTTCATCGAAATTTTATTGGAGACGAGTTCCTTGGCCAAGTGACCATTCCATTGTCAGACTTTGATGTTTACGACAAGCCGAAAAATCGCTGGTACAATTTAAAGTGCAAGCCTGGGCAAGATAAAACCAACTACCGAGGTGAAATTGAAGTGCGTGTCAGTTTCACCGTTCAATCTGGGGTCACCGCTGCAGGAAGCTTGAGTGAATTGAAGAAAGATGGGATTAGAGCAAGCTTTGGGCAATTGTCGCAGAAGGTGGGCTCCTCGATTGGAGGCAGTCTACTGAGCTTAAAAGGAAAAGATAAGAAAGGACTGAAGAGCTTTGCCAAAGCAGTTGGAAGCAAAGTAAACAAGGTCTCCACGCTTCCGGGCAGAGGGCAAAAGAAAAAGGGGTTGGATGACACCTTTGGTGCTATTCCTGAACAGCTTTCAACGTATACGAGCGGAAGTGTAGCAAATATATCAGGCGAGGGTCGTCATCAAAGGCACTCAGAAGCTGATCCGGGGGTTATCAGTGACGACGAAGATGAGTTCCGTTTCGATGAGCTCTCCCATAAGAGCAGTCACAGTTCGCTGAGCGTGTCTCAGGTTGCCCTGGGTACACCTAGAGATGGATCCCTGGAAAATTTGGGTGGTGGGGAATTTTTGCGAAGAAACTATGCCACGCCACCACCAGTAAAACCCAATCGTTTCTCGGACCCTGCACCAGCACCAGAAAAACCTGAACGCTGGAACGCAGGACCTGTTGACGATTGGGAAACAAAGTTATTCGGGAAGCAGCAAACCATATTGGATAAAGCATCCTCATCCTCTCTCAACCTTAAGTCTAGCAGCAGGGCTTCCGTTGGCAATAGCAACAACGAGGAATCAAAAGAAGACACTGAAGAGGAGAAAAGATCCAGTCTTAAAGCTGACTCGCCTCTGAAACCAACATTCCAAAGTATTTTCAGCACTTCCACGTCTGGATCCTCGCTGACTTCTGCTCCCGCGTCTGCGGCTGGGAAAGATTTGAAAGATTCACCGGTGCCAAAACCCAGACATTCAGGTGGTAGTCCTGTTGTTACCAAATCAAAGCCTGAAGAAAAGGTCAAAGCTCCTGCACCTCAACCTCCTCAACTGTCATCTTCCAAAAGTATTGGCTCTATTGAGGAATCTAAAGACATTCCTCCGGCGAAACCCAAACCTCAAAAATCCCTATCTCAGCAGACGAATATCAGTCAAAACAAAAACGTTAATAACAACAATAACAATAATAACGGCAGTGGTAATGGGTCCCTCGAGAAAGACTCGTTCGAGCATTCCAATGATTTAAAATCATCCCCAATAATAACGAATTCCAGCGCTATAACAAAGGAATCTCCAACCATGAAAACTCCTACAAAGCAGCATACAAACTTGAATCTTTCTTCCATTTCGAATGATGACGGTGATGAAGTGCCAAACAATCAAAAATGGACTCCCGTCGGGATAACAAATCCAATCCGACAAAAGGAATCCCACCAGGAGACCAGATTGCCTAGAGAAGTTCTGAAAAGGTTTGAAAACAAGTCACGGGAAGACCTTATCGAGCTAATTATGAAACAACAGAACACTCTCGAGTATCAACGGCAAAAGCTAAATGACATGGAAGACTACATCGACAATTTGCTAGTGCGAGTAATGGAGAACAAACCAACGCTACTTCAAACGCCATATGTGGTACACCGCCCGATGAAGTAAAAATAATACACAAAAACAAAAAAATCATTTAAAAACCCATTTTTCAATCTACGAAATGTGAGCATAACCATTCGAATCCTCTTCACTTTCTTCCTCTTTTTACCCCAGCTCTATTTACCAGAAACCTCTAAAAAAAATTCACACACATGTACCCCAGTTTTTGTCACGCTCTCTTCTTTCTGTTTCGTAGATTTTCTGCTGACACTGCTGGAGATTGGTTTGCACTCTCGGATTGACCATTCTAATGGTGGGTGACGGTGGTTGGGTGCTAGCACTTTTTCTCTGTAAAGAATCTCGACATCTCAGATGCTTGAATTGCCTTTTTATCGATCGAAACGAGCACCTCTACCACAAGAAATTAATAGAAAAGTAAATAATACATCTAAGCATTGTTATCGCAAGTACGAAATAACTTAGTTTCTACGGAATTCTTCATCTAATGATTAGGATAGCTATTGTTGTTTTAGCACTATAGACAATTTCCATACTTCCATCCAGCAATACATTTTATGGTGCTACTCAACTAATTATATATGTACTTATAACAGTGTACACGACTTGTTGCAACTGCACAAGTTTTGAAATATGATTTATTATTTATTATCCATTTATTGTTACACCCAAGTATGTAATCTTTTCCTGTGGAACACAACATGGAGATTACCAGTTTTTAGAGAATGAATGTCCAAGTGAACGCTTATCAACTTGATTGTTTAAACTGCTCCGAGAAAAAGGATGTGCATGGTATTATGCTACATTAGGGGTAATTTTGAACGTGGGAGCATTTAATAGACCAATTAGAATCAGCTTTATATAAATATTTATACTAATGACCAATTTGCAGAGAACCAAGTAAAAAAATCATGTTTACGTGTACCTTTTGCCACTTGTAAGCTTTTTTCAAATTACATACAGCGACAACATCGATAGAAAGGAATAACTAATGATCACGATAGTAATAACTAATAACTTAATATTTGATTAACCTCACGAGTTTTGTAAAAGCGAGTATATTAATTAAAATAAAGTAAAGATTGAATAAGAAATGCGATCAGATTATTTCCTAGTCATGCAAAATTTTGATTGATTGAGCATTGGTATAAATCAGTATAGAACCAAGTGGTATGTATTGTTCATGTAGTTTAGTAAGTGAAATGAATTACCTATAAATACTTGATCGGTGAATTGGATGTGGTATCTATTCTAGATCTTTATTTGAAAAATCTTGCTTGTCGCCACATGTCATTAAATGCTAAAGGACATTCGTTAAACTTAACAATTTAAACTCATTTCAAAGGACACATTATGAAGGCCATTCAAATCAAAATCCAACTACTCTTTTTCACATATTTTTGTAAAGATAGGTGTTTTACTTCCAAATTGTTACAGATTGTTCATCAACTTTCCACAGATATGGAGCTTCCATTTGCGTTAAAGGTCTAAAACTATAGAACACCATACACCTTTGCAAACATCCATGAATAAAGAGTGGTTTGGATGATGGTCTGAAAATAGCCCTTATCAAAATGTTTCCTTTGCTAGACTAGAGTTGTGATGTAAAGACCTTTCGTTCCGGAGATTCATAATCACCATAATCAGCCATAACTTCTCCAATCACTGAAACTAATAGTTATCCATTATCCAGCTACATACATATAACTTTAGTTAGCTTCACAGAAATACAATACATGCAGATGTTGGATTGTCTAGGTCTTCCCGATCCCAACAGCACATAAACTCTTATTAGCCGAGGAACGAAGTGTCGCATCGTTCGTAAATCGTGAGCTGGGATCTGGGTACATTTTTTGGCTTGAGTACACTAGAATAATAGTATATATTAATCTCATTTTAATTAGAAGCTAGTTAAAGAGTAGATATTTATTATATAATATTTTATTTAAGAACTGACACCCCCGGCCCCACAACAATGCAAATCTCAATTTCCACTCTTTCCAGCGAGTAAAATTACTTAAGGGACATTTTTTACAAGTATGGCATCGTGGAATCCATGACATACACAATACACACTTTCATCAACTTTGCAAATCTTTTAATATCACTGCATTCATCTTCTGTAGTTTATATCTGTTCCTAAAATCTTTTAACCTGTTCCTGACACGTTCCAATAGTGGGCATATTCCTGTGTACCTGAATTCCGATTGCCGATATCATTTTGAATTTTATTGTTTTATTTTTCATTCATATTGATGATTTACTTATTTTTTTAAATATCGTTCCATAAAAGACATTTCAGTTCTAAAGCTTGCAAAAGAATCAACCTATAACGTTTTTCAAATGGCAAAACAAATTGATTGTAATGAAAGCTTCGTAATATTGAAATTATGGGGTCCACGGACTAAATTGTTTCCATTTACATACTTCCACCATATACACGACACCAATCACGATTCGGTAGTGAATTTTGAATTTTGAAAATTTCAAAATTTTTATGAAAATCATAATGCTCAAAACTATGTTTACACCAAGGGTAAAAGGTCTCTCTAGGATTAGAAGAGTTGCTGTACCTGGTCTCATGCCAACTAACAAATCGTAAGTATTGATGAATAGTATTCCATAATTCACATTTACAGAACCTGAGGATGCGTCCGTACTCTAAGCCATGGCGTGGATGTAATAATCTACAATAAAGAACGTTTGTTGCTTTCCAATTCCAAGTTCAATTCGTTTCCTTCAAATGAATGGTAAAAAACTAAACTTTCACAAGTTCCCCCAAATTCATTGATGTGGCAACCGCAACCTCAAAGTTATCCACATTCATACAAATGCAAACACAGAGAAAAGAGTTTGTAATTACTAATCACTTACGTGCTAATACCAGTATTAATGAATTCTTCATATCATATTTAATGGGGCATTGTTCAACGAACGCAAAGTACCAAAATCAGCAATACAGATTACTCATTATATCTTCTCAATTTTCTTCTCATTATTGCATCAAGTAAAATAACAAGCATACTGGTATTCATTTGCATTCACACTTTCCCGATAAAACGGCCGGAGGATGGGTAAATGTTTAAGCTTTGACTTAAGTAGTAAGAACGTTAAGATAATCGTACACGCGGTCATACATGAATTATATGACATTAGATTTAGACAGGCGATTTGACAACCGAAAATCTCACCATTTATCATTCCCTTTGTCGATTGCAAACTCGAAGACTTGTAGTCAAGAAAGAAGAGGTTGTAAACGTTGGCATCTGCGATATTAAACATTTATTTCATGAAGTGAAGACAAGTATTTAAGTCAGGGTACCCGTCGTATAAATAACAACGTCAAACGTGGATGGGTTCGGAAACCCTGCACCAGGTGTGTGCACAACATTAAAGATAACAAGTAGATGTAAATGAGTCGAATTGAAGTACATAATTTATGTTCTGCTTTGTTTGTGCAAAAGGGAAACTTCAACATGTCCTCTTGATGTCTTCGGTCTTCAGGATGCATGCTGCTATATATACATTCGCCTGAGAGTCGATTGTCTTTGTCTCTTTTTAGAAGCCTCGCGTTTTTTCATCCGGTTGAGATCATTCTGTGTCAGTAGAGTTTTGTCAGTCACGTCTCTGTATTTTCACTTTCCCCACTTTCTCCATTACATCCTCTCGAGCTACGAGACACGTCCAAATCTTCACAAATACCTCTTTTGCCTTCATATTCATCCGTATTTGAAGTCCTCAATCATGTCGTACCCTAAACTGGTTTGAATCGCATGGAGTTGGTAGCCCCAACCTACATAAAAAACAAAAAATTGCATTCATATTTTTACTTAAATCTTTATTTTTGGAAGTGTAAAAAGTAGATTTGGAATGAAAAATGAATGCAGATGGACAATCTTTTAAAATAAAGTAATGAAGTCAGGAATGCCGTTGATATCTAGGAGTCTTTGACCTTTCAATATAATAAAAAACGATCAATTTCTAAAGGCCACTTAAACTATATCAATATGCAAGCCAGATGGTAAGTAACATCATTGTGACTATTTCTACAGGTAGTCTTTCATTAGTGCAAGTGAACATTTGCAAACCTGAAGGAAAATGATGCAAATTTGATTAGAAAGGCTCTACGACTTTCTAACATATTGGCAGCCTAAAATTAGCACATACTATTTGCTAATATGCTTTTATCCAATCCAGTATTAATCCACAGACGCGAGCAGAGCTACTTTCATCATTAGTCGTAAATAATACTCACGGCTCACGAAAGAGCACGCAACGCAAACCCTCGTAGATTTGATGGTGTTGATGAAACAAGGATTAAACTAAGCAGCATTATAATGATGATGATGATGCGCAATTCCGGTAATAGGCTCACTTCCACTTTACAGTCGTGTCGTTGCACTTGCGAGTGAGTCTGTTTTAGAGTCTACATTTCTTTTTGCTGGCCACTTTCCTGTCATTTCAATGTTCTGTAAAGCTATATTATTGCTTTCTTGTGGTTCGTGTGATTCGTATATACAGTGAGCTGGTAAAGTCATACGGTGACTGGTGACCCATAAAGAACTACTGACTGCCTCCCAAAATTTTCCCAGCGGATTAGGAATACGATGCAGTAAAGTTGACTGGCGACTGGTGGAGAAAGCACGATAAGGGAAACGCAACTTACATTCAAGTCGAGTTAAACTGGAAAGTTCTTGATGTAGTTTATAGGCGGAGTGGGGGGCTCTTGTTTTTCATGCTCCTTATCATCTTGTTTCCAAAAGAAGTTGCCATGGTGGTGGCAATAAAATGGAGTGGGTGAGAATCATATTTTCTACAATAGCCCATGGGTCTATGTGATAGAAGAATAGAACAGGAAGACATGAGATCTACGATTTCACATTATCATCGCGTTAGCTTGTCCCTATGCAGTTGGCTTAAATTTTGAGGTAGAAATCGCCAAAACATTGCATCCAGACTGTGTGTCACATTATTGGCTGAATCTTGATTTTCTTGATTCTTTTATGAACAAGCGATTGTCTGTTCGCCAGTCCATCCATATTTCATGGTTTCTACTTTCCACGTAGTGATTAAGCTTCTAAACCGTACAAATGTTGCGTTACTTTTGCATGTAAAAAGAAAATCGGTAATTATATAGAGCCATTATGTACACTTTATCCTGGTGTATAAATGCCCAAGCAGAGAATACGTGATGAAGCAGCAACCTCTTACGCAATACTAATGCCAGTGTTATATATGCGTCATACTAGCAATAAAATACTCGAGAAATATGGACTCATTTGATATGATATCGAAACTATTGCCATTTCTCCATATATGTTAAATTTTTGCTTCTGGTGCATAGCAATTACGTAATGCTTGTGCTTATTGTTATTCTTGCCCAACATATTGAACAATAAATGCAATGATTACGCAATGCACGTGTTAAAACAACCTAATAATTTCCAAGTACGTGTATTTGTGGAATTTGTAATAAAATGCTACAATCTAGCGCTACTTTTTTACTTGCTTGCAATATGTTTTTCTTTAGCTTTCTTACCTGCATATTTGGTAAGTTTTCACAGAGCGATGGTGATGGCATAACTGGCAGTTCGTTCTTCAGAGTGATATTGAAAACGATCTGATGCGATATGCGAAGCGATGATGATAAGACACCGGGGTTTTTGCGACACCAAGAGCTGGGGGTGGTATGGTGATTTCAAAGCTTATAATACGTTAAATGTCCTTTATTATGTGTATCAAGAGATCTGATGATGGAAAATGAATGGCCACTCTCTGAAGGAGAAAATAGCCATAGTGATAGTACTTGCTAAAAACCTGGCCTATATCTCTGCATGTTAACGTGTGTGTAGGAATCTATATTTCTACGGAGAATAAAAATTTATAATAGGTAATAAAGGTGCTGACATTATAGTGATGATAGATTGATTCGCAGTATTAGCTGACAATTTTTTTATAGCTGTGATAACATATTGATGGTGTGTGGTAATGGGTGACTTTCGATTGTGATGTTAGAATACTTGAAAGTGAGTTATGTAATGACTTGTTTTTGGTGGAGGTGGTGGTGACTGGAAAACTGGATTTGGGTGGAGATGAAAGTGTGAAGGGAGAGAAGGTGAGTGTGTGGGTGGGTTGGTGGTCATTTTATGGTTCACCGAGTAGGGCAAGAAGTGCGTTTCTGTACTCCCCACTTGTGCCCATTTGAATCTGATGGTAGAGCGTCTTGTGGTAAATCTTGAGGTACTCTGTCTTGATTTGCCCAAGGTCAATCTCACTTCTCGTCGAAATTATACGGATTATGGAGTAGTCGTCAAATCGGAGTCCTCGCATTGCGCTTTCCAACTTCTCCGCGTAGTACTGACTCCGGTTGATTGCACATTTCACTGTGATATCCAACAAGATGGAACATCATCCAGTGGGAGACACGGAGACACGCAGAAGTATGAAAAAACAGACAGAAAGAAACAATCAGATTCGCATAAAAAGCATGATGATGATGATGGTAAAACGTGTGGAAGATGAGTTATGATATATCATGATGAATTATGGAGGAAGATAAGGGAGCGAAAAAGAAAGTGAACGAAGAAAAATGAGATTGATATTGATTGACATATTGCGCTCTAGTACCGATAGTTAGCATGGCATTCCTCAAGTCCCCACTGAATTCCGTTGTGATCGCCTCCTCCATACTCTGGCCCGAAATTTTGCGGTACTCGTCAAATATCATGCGAAGTTGAGTGTAAGGCTCGTGCGTCAGGAGTCTCATGAAGATTTTTGTCTCGGTACTCCATGCATTCGTTTCTGTTGTGGCGTCCATGTTGTATAGATGCAAACAAATAAACATTATATATTATGTTGAGACATGGGATGTCGTGGTTTCGTAGGCATACTCAAAAGCAGAGCGAGAGAAAATGAAAATAAATGCATTCAACTTTCTCCACCACACCTCTCCTACTAACAGCAACAATTCGCATTACATTTACCACCAGTTAGTTACCATGGTGACGGTAGTGCAGTTCACATCGTCAGTTTTTTTACGGCTGAGCACATAGAAAAGGGAAGAGAGGATATATGTGGCTGCCTGATTGTGTCTTGAACTGAGCAAATAAAGAGATATTATGAGTTACGACAGATGACGACGACAAATTTCGCCTTCTCCGTCAATGTAAGCAAAGATGGTGAGCACTGAGCACGCAAACTTTTCCTCTCTACTGCCTCCATCCCTCCACTTTCTCTTCGTACATCTCTGAAGGTAACTTTCTTCAGACCTGTTTGACTGATTGTGAGTGAGTGACATGCTGCTTTTATGGCTTGTTTACTCAATTCCTTGGAGTAAACAATGATAAAAAAATAAATAAATAAGTAAGCGATGAAGTATAAGGAGTGCTAGTTAAAAAGAACCTGGTTAGCACAACAACAGCGCAAGAACGGTGTACATAAAAATGAAAACGAGAGATCGCTGCACGCTGGGACCATGGATCTCCTTTCCCTAACATCGCATAAGGAAGTCTCTATTGCACGTTTGAAGTGCTAGTTAGATATTCTGTATGAAAATTTGGAAAAGAAGTAGCAATGATTTGACCAAGTGTATTAATATACCTGAAATAATTGGCTGAAGATCAATAAAGTAATTGAGAAACACGCTCCCTATTTTATAGGTAGACAAACCGACTAGCAAAATTGAATTATAAAGTTGATATAGGTTGTCTCCTTCAAAAAATAGGAAAACAACACCATGTTCTTGTCTTGATGACATTTGACATTGCTTATGTACATAATTTCGTAATAATAATAAAAACAAAAGACTAAACAAGGCGCCTACTAACATGCATCATTAGAAATTTAACCATCCCAGCAGCGCTTAAGCTGATGAACAAAGAATTTGCTCATTTATATGAAACATAAAGTTAGAGAAGTCATACAGGTTTAAAATGACCTATGACCTTCTACTTCCTTCAATGAGAGAGGGTCATGCAACCAGTTAGTCAAGATCGATAAAGCATTGTTTTTTTTCGCTTGAGTTTTTCTCATTTGTCAATATTCTTTATTATGTTGGTTCAGTTTTGGAAGGAAATCAATTTTGACTTTCATGACTAACCCATGTAACTGATGTAACCTCGCTGGTTGACTTGAAATCATTTGGAATATGCATAATATGGTAATCTCTATGGTTTTTTGGCCTTGAAATAATGAACCTCTTCATGCTTGGTATAAAAAAAATTCAGCTTGTTGACAAGACGAGAGCAGACTGTCAGAGTATCGGGCTTGAAACATTTTAAGCTCAAAATGCCCCTAGATGATCCAAGCGTTAGCTTCCTAAGTGGTCCCCTTCAGAGTGAAAGTGAAGGACGGGACAGGCTTTCATAAGATATCCCAATGTATATTATATTACATATCTGCTGTCTACTTTTTTCCTGGCTAAAAGTCATAAACCAGATAAAGGCAGATGAGAAGGGCTCTTTTTCAATAAGTTTCCCCGTAGTGACGCAACTCTTGCATGTGGCAATGCCTTTCATCTTTAATTTCATCACGACGCAGAATAGCATTCCAAAGATTCCGAAGTGTACCATTAATATGGTCTCAAATTGTTGCCGGCGTCATGAGCGCAAGTGAAATTACTTTTTTGTGCTCCACTCTCATTTCATCTCTTCTTCGTGGAATTAATGAGCAGAAGACAAGAACTTCCCGTTTCATGAAAAATTAATGTCTGTAGTGCCATCGACATGAGGCAAATCATTAATATATAGTCGAGGTGATGGTGGTGGTGGTGATAAAGCAAGGCAAATACCTACTACAGTTAGGGCAATATACACAAGATAAATATAAATATGAGGTGATTATAAAGGAACGAGAGGAAAGTACCCGCATTGAAAATCGTTTCGGCACGTTTTCTCGCCTTGTCCGGATCGCATTCCCGTCGCTCATCCCGAATACCCTGTCGACAAGCAAATATGTTCATTGCATTAACTGACCTGACATTATAGTTCTGGTTCTTCACCTTACATAATACATATATATAGCTGATGTCATTTGGAGTCTGGTCCACCATTAAAAAAATGATTACCCTTTGTGAGCGATATTTACCCTTAAATTCCTTGAGCTTGAACACTTCACCATGTAAAAGGGCATCTTGACGCCATGTCTTTACTAATTCATGACTTGAGTGAAAGTGGAAAAGTGTTTGTACTTACGCTGAGAAGCATGCCGAGAAGTTCCTTGTACTCTGCGGACACCTTGTACTCATTGTCAAGCTCCTCTTCAATCGTCTTGCCAAAAATGTTCTTGAACGCGGCTGCGATCAGCAGAATGTTTTCATTTGAGCGAGTGCACAGTACCTGTTGCATAATGGGTCGTTCAATTGACAGACAGAAAAAAAATGCACTCAACTTCAGTATATCGCATAAATCAAGCCAATGGATTAGTTGCCACCAAAACTTCCCAATTCATTGTGGCAATCATTCTTCATTTACATGTTTAGGATTAGTTGCCAGAGAGTTGGGGTAATGCAATCCTTGTTGTGCAAAAGTTGGCAGTGAAAATTCACAAAACACTTATTTCTTATTAAGGTCCGCCTAATGAGCCCACAGAACTTGGCACCGAACACGACTGTACTACACAATTAAGGATGCATTTCATTCAACTTTCTCCATATCAGCCAATCAATAACTTGTAAATTCCTTTTTTACGGTGGACTTAACCAAAAGTAACTACAATAGTTTCGTTACTTAAAGTGTAGCGCATTACCCCAACTCTCCTAAAGTTAATATTTGCGTCTCATGTGGAGCAATAAAATGGAGGAAAAGAGTAAATGGAGTAATTTCCATGGACAAGTAAAGAAGGGAGAGATTATTTGATTCCAAAAGTTTCCCTTATCCTCTTGTTTTATGGAGTGACCAGCGAAATATGTTTTGTAACATTTTACCTCACAGGAAACAAGCAAGACAGGAAAGTTACTTCATCATCATCTTGTTCAAACTTTGTTTTTTAGTTGTTTTTCTCGTTCCACTTCCAATTTTCTTAGTTAGTGAAAAGACAAGAGAAAACTGTGACTAACGGAGTGCAAGTAGGTTGATGTGAGGGGAATAAGAAAACTTTTCTATATAAAAATTGGCCAGTCACTCTTGTTTGGAACTTGTTTGCAAAGTCATTCTAAAAGACGTAGGCGACATGCTACCAAAGGGAGCCTCCATTCCTGTCAGGACTCTATATATGAGGAGATATGACTGGCAAGGTATAACAATGTCTGTCGAGCTTGAATGGGAGAGTGGGCGGTTTGGGAGAAATTGGAAGTACCTCAGTGAGAACATCCTCGTCGGTGCCGAGTCCAGCCATGGCCTTTTTGACCTCTTGTGCAAGGTACTCGTACGGCGGCTTCAGCAGTGCTCGCATCAGCTTGGAAAACTTGCCACTGTAGGATCCCTTGACCTCTTGGTATAGATCCTGTAAAAAAGGTTTAAAATCATTTATAGCCCAGCACGTCCTACATTAATTGTTTGCTCTACTCATAGTTGACACACAAACTGCACACGTGTTTCATATCCTATTAATCCAGTTTATATCCTGCGGCTCTACTGCTTGCCCAGTCAGCGACTTTGTAAAAGAGAATTACAATTTCCGGATGGGAAAGGAGGGACAATGGGACATGACGTAGAGAATGAAGGAATTCACTACATATATCACAGAAATGGGAATACATTTTAGTTAAGTTGCGTTGCTAGGATAACCCTATATACTAACCGCCACCGCAAAAACCAACAAACTGAGAGCTTCTAGTTCAACTAAACATATTGTCCTCGCTTGTATCTGACATTTCAGCTTTTTTACAGCCATTTCTATGTTTGCAATTTTTGTCTCTTGACAATTCAAGCGAGTACAGAGTCGATCCAAACAAATGTCAGGCTTTGAAAACGCATTAAGAGATTGCATTTTACAAAATTTATTCAGAGCGTTGCGGAATGCTAAAAAGTCAAATGGTTTACCAAGTTTACATGCATATTCTACGATATAGTTATAAGCATGGGAAATTGTAGAAATCCTTTCCTCTTCCCACAACCATTCTATCAAATCGTTACTACACTACTTATGAAAAGTAAGTATTGATCAATTTAGAATCTATTTTAGAAAATGCGATTTCCAAAAGGCTTCCATTTCGTATAAAAAGAGCAGTAGGGCTACAAAAAACAGATATAAACACTGTTATGATTATACAATGATACAATATCCGAATGGAAGTGAATGAATTTTTCATTATCATGGTTCGCTGATTATGAAAGCCTCCATTACAAAATTATGACACGTCTGCCATTCCTTTTACTTTTCTCGAAATTGCCTACGGTGGTGTGTACTACAAAACAACATGTTTAACCTGACATTTTCCGCGCAAGTAAGCACCTCTCTGACTTATCATGAATATTTAAAACATTTCATGGCAATTAAATTTTAGGTGATGGCATGCATGCTGTGGAAATCCTAGTGGGAATTTATGTATCTACAGCGAAACTAAATAAATAATAGAAACTGTTGATTAGTATGGATATTGGTGGTCTGGTCTGGTCTCGATGAAGGGCACCATTTTGATTTCCCCTTTCAGAACCGCCATCCTCTAACTAACGAATAAATGAGAAGAGACCAGGTTGGCTTGTGAGGGTCACGTTTCCAAGGAAGGATGCTACTAGAGCAGACTGAGAAGCCTGCAGATTAGAAACGTGACTCTGTAGCATCTTTCCTGTACATGCAGTCATCTTACATCTTTCCCTTGGTCGTCGTGATGGTCACTGGAGAGTAATAATGGTGTTCCTTAACCGATACTGCTAGTACGACCAGTACTCCTCCCAAAATACTAATGCAAGACTTTGGTAACCAACTTTCCCTTCTTTATGATAGTCAGTATGTTTGTTCAGTGTGTTTGAGAGAGAAATATATAGGGAGAGAGAATGGTAATGGGCATCTTGGGAACTCTTTGGGTCATCATCGTACTCATCCTCTGGAAAGGAAGTAAGGAAACGATCTGGATGAATGGTTCGTGGATGAAAACAAACACAAAATCCCTTTATCAACCTTAGCAATACTCTTATACTTCTGGTCTTGTTGTTTTTCCTAACGTAAAGTCTACTTTGTGTTTTTTGGAAGGAGCCGTCGGGATAAACAGACATAATGAATACCTACCTATTTTGTTCAAACAATGGGAACGAAGAGATTCGCACAACTCATTACTCACACAACTGCTATATATGCGCTTCTCTAAAATACACAATGCAGAGCGAAATCCTTTGTCTGATAATTCATCAAGATAATGCACGCTAAAATGCAAACAATGATTTATCATTTGAATGTACGGGGGTGGTCTTAGTTACTTTGTTAAACTGGTCCTGGTAGACAGTCACAATTTCCTGGCGTTGGGATGCCACTCTCCCAGTCAGAATCTGAATGATTGTGCCGACCTCCTTGTTCGGATCTCGGAGGGCATCACGAATCCTCTTAGCATCATCTGCAGGACTAAAACTTGGGTATGGCACCAGAGTTGGTTGCTGGAAGAAATAAAAATAACAAATTCCATGACTGCCAATAAACAAATGTTTAAATGATAGTAAAACTTGGCCATTAAAGTAGTTAAAGCTTTCTTTCTTCTAGCTAAACCATGTACAGAATATGTCGTAGTAATAGTTTCACAACACCCATAAATACGTGCGTCCTTGTAAAGCTCTATAAACTGATTCTCTTTCTTCCAGCAACAGCTAGTTTTTAGCTGAAATTGATTTTTCCGTAAAAAAAACTCAATCACTTAATGATACGTTTAATGATTTTGGAACCAACTAAAAAACTCCCTTGAACAGATCAATATTTGAATAAAAACCGAAATGTTTACTAAAAAACTTATTGATTCTCCCAGCATAATCCTAGCGTGTGTGAATTTATCTCAAGTATAGATAATTGGGGTCTTGAGATTTTCTTAGACTTGGCGTAAGTGTAGCAAAACCAATTTAGTTTCAGTTGTAGGAATACCGGAAATTTTGTAAAAACTTTGTGGCTTAGTTTTTCATTTACTTTTAGAAACAAGTAAACACGGAAATGAGAACAATGTCTTGTAAAATACATCTAAGAAAATAACATGATGTATTTTTAAGCAATTTGAAACTAATGTAATGCTCCTCTAGACAAGAAAATATGGGATGGTCTTACATGACTAAATTATATCGCTAATATATTCACAAACGAATCTAATAATAAGAAATAAACAAAATCTCCATAATAAACACATTATGTTAAGTCCCTACAAGCTTTCTATTTTTTGTGAATATGTGATATAAAAATCCTAAATCTCCATTTAAAAATCTAATCTTTTCTCATAAATTACAAGCACATGCTACTACTTTTGCGGGTATTTATTGGAAACTTTAATATCCTCGTTCCCAATATTTTTCAAAGCTATGACAAAGGTGGGCTTCCAATGCTGCAGTGACGTAGGTAGGAGAATATGTGCGCATATCGTGAATACTCGAATAATAAGAGACCCTTTTCACTTTTAATTACATTAATTACCATCATTATTCATTGTCCAGTGTTCCAAAAATGCTTCAACTTGTTTTTAGGTCTTAACTTTAAAAAAGTTATTTCAGCTACTTTTTCTTGCTTTAAAGTTTCAAATTATGGCTCAATGACTTTCCCTTTTTTGTTTTCCCCTCTTTCTCTTTTCCCGTCATATTCAACGATTTTTCACAGCCGTCATTTTCATACAAAAGCGTCCCACCAGCAGCATCTATAGAAACAGTAGGACCTCTCCTGAGAGCACCAGTTCGAATAATTCAGCTTGAATTATAAATTCTTTTGTTCATTCTCAGTAATAGATAATATCCTTCCTTGTCACATTTCTTTGTTCATATGTCCTTGATAAAAATAACTTGCGTTGGTTAAAGAGAAAGAAATCAATTACTCAAGTTTTTTGTGTATTCCGACCTACTACTAATTATCTCTGCTATCTTACATGATAAAGTCGATGAGAACACTGAAGTACATGAAAACATTTTGAGTAAAAATCCTCAGCATTTACGAGAACCCATTCAATTTTAAGTTTTCATTACACTGTTTTCCGAGTGAGTACATTTTCCTTAGTGCCTAGAACACTCAGATAATTTGTTATTCAAAAAAAGACTCCCATAACTTCTACCTTAAGAAGCTGAAGTTTGAAACAGTGTGATTGGCAACATGCAAATTTGGCACACACTGGGAAAAACATAAAAAGAACATCAGGTCCACGAAACTTTCTCTTTCTTGAGATGAAAGTAGAGCTACCTATGTTCTATGTGTGGATCAATGAGCAGCGCATTTTTCGAACTCGTGTTTTCAATTCGTCTTTGTCTTGTCTTGGATTTGTTGTTATTGCCAAACAAAGGAGAACAGTAGTAATGGGTAACAAAAGACTGTTGGAAACCATTTATAGCTGTGATGCTCCTTCTACCAATATAAATGAGGAGAATTGGGAAACACACGCAGTAAGCACTTTCAAGATAATGGATAATGAGATCTGAAAATTTTATGCAAAAAAGACGAAATGGTACTAGCTGTATCATTCAATTACTGTGTTAGAGAACTACTAATGGGATTTCCAATCCTTTTTTAACCACTGGAGAATGAATATTTTTTGCAGGTGTTTCATGAAACTTTTTGGATGAAAAAGTAATAATAATTTTCTCAAATGTATTTTGTATATTATATTTTTGAAAAGCTATTAGAATTATGCATGCTAAGGAGAATCTTTGGATGGGTAAGCACGTACGCGGTGTTTTTAATACAAATACCTATGCATTGTCTGCTTTGTGTTAGCAAGAGATTCCAAGGAAGTCACTTCAAATTCAGGAGCGAGATAATAAATACCTTTGAAAAATAGGCACTCACCTTGATGTTTGGATCCATCGCTCCACACTTTCTTCGTCTGCTCTATGTGGAATGCTCTTTCTTCTTTTCCGCTCCTCGTTTTGACAAATTTCTCACTTCCACTCACTCTTTCCTAGTTTCAGTTACTCACTACAACTTTTTGTATCACGTTCCACAATTTTTTTCCACCAAAAAGGAGAAACTGGCACAGTGTACAGTTCTCCACTCCAGTCTTTCTCTCTCCTGGAGTCACGTATGTGTAAATAGACACAAGACAAGTAGAGGTTTTATTTCATAGAAGGAAAGCATCGTGTACTTTTCTCAAAGAACATTTTTATCAACGCCCTTTTTCTCTGAAATAAACTTGTTGTAAATATTTGATAGTTGATAAAGGTAGTAATTGCAGCAGTAAACATTGCTGCTGTCTCTCAACAATCCTAACAATGGAGATAAGAGAGGGGAAGAGAGCGACTGCCGACTGACAAGTAATGTATACAAAAACGGTATATATGGGCTTCATTATGCGTTTTCCCAACTTCGTGTTTGAAATTTTCAAGTACACATTTGCAAACCATTGCAAAAACTCTTACTTTACTTGAGGTAGTACATAGTTGTTCAAATACAGGGGAAAAAAATCGAAAATCTAACTCATGATATTATGGTATGGTTGGAGTTTTTGAGGCCCGCAGCTGTCTCCAAAGTATATTAGAATGCTATAGAGTCACCACTCTGGAAACAAAGCAAATCTGCATTGAAAGAGTGTCAAGAACTGTGAAGAGGAAGCATGATAAAAAAAATGTCCTACTCCAAACTCGCGGATATGGCGCTGTTATTTGTTTTTTACGATTATGAAATTTCCTGAGGTAGAGAAACAATCAGTTCAAGTAAATGAATTCATTAGTGGTAATAGTTATGCGTTTTGTAGTGCCCCTCAATTGCAAATGAGGCTTGACAAATTTTAACCTTTTGTTCTACCTAATTCATAACTACTTCAGCATTTCAAGTCTGCACCTACAACGAACCATGCAAAATAGATGGTGAACATTTGGAACTGTAGGAAAAGAGAAAAATGATGGAGGAATTTGCGTAGCCAGCTACTTCCGTTTATTTTTCTCCATGTGTGTGTGTGTGTTCTATCTAACGAAGAGCAAATGTGGTTATGTGATGAAATGTAATTTACAGGTTTTCTCACCAAGTAGAGCTCACGCAAAGGGAGACGAGAGAAAGTCGGGAACAGCTAACCTATTTTTTGTTAGCTCTCTGTCTTCTCTCCGCATTGCAAATTGAAGTGCAATTGAAGTTGCAGCAGTGTGTGTAACTTAAGGGGACAGTGCATGGAAGGGCTATCAATATGATGGAATGATACTCCACTGACACATACTCACATGCACAAACTATGTATATATTTTTCTACTTCCTCTCTACAATTTTTGTTATTCATTTCATTTCTTGTTTGCTCTCTTTTCCCTTGTCGCTCTCTCCATCTCACTTTTTTCCCTTCTCCTTTCCATTTTTGCAAGTTTTGTTGGCAACGTGCCAAGAGGGGCAAAAATGTTGGATGAGAGAGGAGAGAATATATAAGGACTACTGAAGACTCACCAATAATGACTGGAAATGCGGAGAAAAGCTGTTATGGCTGTGATGATGATTTTTATAAGGAATCTCCTCCTCCTATCCTTTATTTTTCCTCCAGTTTTTCCGATCCGATCATCCACAGTCACTCACGTTTCCTATTTTCTTTGAAGAAAACTGAGATCCGTGTGGTTCGTGTTCTGAAGCCCAGTGGTTGTTGGTGACAATGAGGAATGTGAACAAGAAACTCGGATCACACCTCGAAGGCCTGTCCTCTCTTGCTCTCTCCAAGCAAGTTAGTTGGGAACTGGTTAGGTGCGATACGTGGAGGTTAAAATTTTGTGTTGCGAGAGGTGGATACTACCTTTGAATAAGAGAGAAAATGAGAGGGAGAAAGACAGAAAGAGAGAGACGTTACTAGGATGATGAGTTCTCCAAGATAGAGCAGACTCAGCGGTCTGGCTCCAAGATAAAACTGCTTCCTCTCTCTTCAATCCGCTCCTCTTTCCTTCCTACTTACTCAGCACCTCTTCCAGCTACAACGGGAGCACTGAGACTGAGGAATAATATGGAGTGCCTAGTACACCAAGTCATCATCATATATTTCCTCCTCTTCCTAGTAGCCAGCCAACATTTTTATACAGCTTTCCATGTAGTGAGGTCGCATTTTTCGTATGGAAAGTGCGAAATGGAGCCAGCCAGCAGCAGAGAGAACATTGCATTGTCGTGTTCGTCGTCAGCTCGCGTCTCGTGTTCACCTTCTATACTTTCACCAAAACATACTCTCTCTCATATACTCCATACAATAGTCTTCCAACTCCAACGAAACGTACACAGGCTTTGCTGGAAATGCTGAGTGCGGTGGTTTTAGGTAGTTTTTAGGTAGGTTTCCTTGCTGCAATGTAATAGCAGTACGGATACCACGAGAGTGAACTCACATTCACAAAACGCCATCGAAACATTATATGCACAAAGGCCTTTGTATATATTTTTGAGTCGTAGAACCAACTTTCCTTCCTCCTCTGGCTGATAGCAACGAACGACGATGGGCTTTCTAAACAAACGAAAAAGAGAGTTCGTGTTGTCTATGCCTCCCCCGTTTTATCCTTGTGTGAAAGCTGTATACATGCCGTAGTCTCTCCATTCAACGCACAGGGCTTAAAAGGGCAGGGGGGTCCGACTTGGAACTTCCAGCATGCTGCACATAAGTAATATGGGAGGTGCTTCTGTTCCAACTAGGTCGCTTAAATCAAATCTATTCAAGTACAAAAACGAACTGTTGTTGTTGTTCCTTGTGTTTTTGGAAGCCAGTGGCCAGGCCAACCAGCCGCTGGAACTTTTTGAAATGTTTACTCGCATTATGACTGTTGCAAAGTGAAGAGCATTCCACAACTTTGCTTTTTCGTAGATATGTTTTATTATTGCAGCATGGAAGTTGTGTGATAATGATAATAATGGAATACAATAATAGGCTAAACTTCTCACTGTATTTTGGACAGGGAGAGTGCTCTCGTTTAAAAACTCTTTTTTCTCAACAATCCATCATATTTTTATTTCCAGGGTTTTGGGCCAGTCTTTTAGAAATCAGGATTATAATTATTAATACCATATATGTTCATGGAGAAGCGGATTATCATTTCAGAATTTAATGATATAATTTAATATGAGAGGATACATATTTCTACATAATATCCGGTACGCCCAGATTATTGCGTAAATGTTATTGGATCTCAAGGCTCAAATATTTATCGTGGTTTGACCTTTCCTCAAAATTAGTTCTTCATGTTGAAAGCCTACTTTTCAATTAACAGATTTGGAAAGCGATGTGTATGCCCGTAAGCCATACATGCGATGCTTACAGCATTTTGATACTGACTACTTATAATAGAGAATTACATATAAAAATTACAGGTGTTTCTTTTCTGAGGAGAAATTTACTTTACTTTTAAACGGATTTTCAACTTTTAGCATCTCAAAAGTCGACGAGTCCCATGATGAATGATCCCATGTGTGAAAACCTAGTGCGATGCCTTACAACTTACAGCAGATATTTCATTTAGTATGAATTAATAAATAGGCAGTGATACATGTATATAATATATAATGCATGCGTAGTATTTACCGCAAATTTTCTGATAAATGCCGCGTCGTCTATTTCATATTGACTTGAGTTCAAGCCCTTGTTGATCTATTAATATTTTAAATTACTGATTTTAAATTGAAAATTTGACTAAATAAATATTAGTCAATAATATTTAATTTAAAATGAACAAGTGGAAAGTTTAATGCATAACAATTTTTTACTTTGGAATACTTTCAGTCGACTAGTTCAAAAAGCGAAACATGCAAATCCTACTTTTACTTTGTTTGCAAAATTGTATTAAATTTGCATGGTGCTTCCACGTTTCGTAACTATTTTTTATCCAATTTTCAGGGTTTTAAATTAGGATTAAAAGGTTAAAAGGAAAATGTGGTCAGCATATTTTCCTCTGCGTCACATAACAAAAGTCGATTCTCTTCGTCAGTAAAACAACGATACATCAGACAATATTGCTTTCATTCTGATTGAGAGGTTCCGTAAATGGCTTGGATGGAATACTCTTGTTGGCTCCTCTCTACCTTGACGAGCTGTCCATATAATATGTAACATTGACAACAACAAGTTGCTCAAGACAGCATTTTACGATGAAGACTCGTAATTGAAACACTACAGTAGTCGTTTACATGGGTGACTGCCTAACGATATTACGATGTTGAGGATATATGTGAATGTGATGATTATGGCTTGTAAGCCTTATATTTCACGAGAAATTTTGGCCGTCACCACCAACAACCAATCCAATTTCTTCATCTCAATGATAAAAGCAAGAGCAGTGTAATTATGATAATAATATTATTATTAATAACCATAAAGGAAAAAAAGATGATATTATGGAACGCATGGAGGTGGAGAATCCCTCCCACTTCAAGAGTGAGAAAATCTCATGTGTTTTCTCTGAAAGAGGAAAGCATTTCCCACAAAATTTAGTTTTGTGTTCTTTGCTGAGAGAAAAGTCCCACATGTGCTGTGTGTGTGTTTGTATGTGTGTGATTTATTCCATTCCATTATTCCCTTAGAATCATCTTCTATTCAATTAGATTTAGTGCGGCTTTGTTAGCAGCAACAACGTCTGCTATTGACTATCACTCCACTCGGGAGAAAGAGGAAGCTCCACCACTCCATATGGATCCATGCATAATGTGATGGTAATGGTGATACACAAGGCTAACAATAATAATAATAACAACAACAACGACATGAACCTGAAGTGAAGGATAAAAACTTCATACAATTTTCAAAGAGAGAGCGAGAGTGAATGATGGAGAGAGAATGCAATTTACTCGGAAGAATGCAGGAAAGTGGAAGGAAAGTAGATGCTCATAGAGAAAATGAGAAAAGTCCAAAGTCTAGTTTTGTGTAGTTCTTGTGTGTGAATGCATATGTCTATATGTGTGTATTCTCATGATGATGATGATGATGGGATTGCTGTAATGGTGGTTGGCATGGAGACATGAACACTGTTACCACGACCACCATACCACTACCTCCTCCCCAACAGCAGACTGCATTGCATGCCATGCCATACCACCACTGGATTTATACTATTTGGGAAAGTGTATGCTCTTTCTCCAGGAGATTCTCTGTACGTCTTCTCTCTTATTATATGGAAGAGGGCGAGAAAGAGAGGAAGAGAAAAACGAAAGTTTTTTGTCCTTGTGAGTTGAGCTTACCAGCTCGTTTTGAGAGCCTGCTGATATTATGCTATTACAACAAAAGGAATGAAAAGAGCAAGTTTTTTTTTACAGTTTTTGCCCAACTTTCGCCAGCAAAGATGCTCCTTTTTGCATTAAAACATTTTCCACGATCCTGCCCAAAAATGTGTGTCAGTATCATTCCCCAACAAAGTTTTTATGTAAAAAAGAAGTAACAATATCCGATTGGATTGCTTTTCACTCTTTTGCGATCCCAGCAGCAAATGTGCACACATAAGTATATCCACGCACACACTTCAGACACACACACATGGAAAACGCAGTCAACCATGAATATCTCCAGTCTCCATTGCTATTATGCCATTATGTGTGTTCGCCTCTTCATCATCCATCCAGCAAGTAATTACAATACAACACAAGTGGCAATTCAGATGGTGTGTGAGAGAGAGAGAGAGAAAGAGAAACCCATTTTCCTATTGAGGACAGATAAGGTTGAGGAACCAGACCAAATTTCAGAAACTCGATCAAGTTGGGAGAAGGGGAAATCTGGCTCCCTTGTATTCTCAAGTACGTACCTGGAATGCTTGAATCATGATCCAGGTTTCGCCAAGGAAGAGAGAGAAGAAAAGGAGACATGAAAGGCTGCCGTTCCTTTTTCCACGAGAATTTTTTTGAATCCAATCAGTAAGTTACGTCTGTCTGGACGTCTTTCCAACAACACGAGAAAAATCTGGGAATGGGCGAGAACATTCGCATTTTGTTCATCTGCTAGAATTTACCTGAAGATGTATACCCACACAAACATACACCAGCGACATGGGTTTGCTTTCCCATTTATTTTTGTCTCTTTTGTACTGCCCGCAAAGGCATAATTTATCTTGTCTCATCGTCTTACGCCCATCCACTGCTTTCTTTTCTGTTTATCTACCTGGATACAACTCTGCTCAGCGTCTCCTTTCCCTCTCACCTCGCACTCGCGTTTCCTCTCTGAGAAACGTCTGATTTTCTGCATGAGATAAAAAAAAGAATGTAGACATAGACTCTATTTCCCCGCGATGATGTACAACTCACATCACATCCCTTAAGTGCCAGTCCCGCTATGTAGAACAGCATTTCTTAGTTTTGCATGTTCGGTTTGTCCGTTCCGTCTAGCCAATTGTCTGTTCGGACACTTCACCAAAAACAATCGTGCATGTCAATTCAGCGTTTTCTCGAGTTCAAAGAAAACCCATCGGAAACAGTTATCATTTCTAAGATTTACCATCGGTACTCATGTGACTAGTAATTACAGTGTCAACTTATAATTATTATCGTTGAGCTATGGTAATTCCTTAGACTTTCCATTGGCCGTGTATACATTTTTATAAAGTGTAGCACATCCATGTACCCGATGGAGGAAGTATAGTCCCAAGTTTCATTATTGGTTTTTCCTAACAATAGATTACTGCTGGAATGATGGGTGCCCATAAATTTTCATTTTATCCACCACTCCTACTACAAACCACCAAGTGCACAGCATCATACGTGCAAATATTTGCTCGTTCGTGTATAGTGGATCTAAAGCAGACATTGTATTTCTTTGTCTTTGGTGACTTCAGCTTCCCTGTGGATAAGCCCATTCTTGTACGACATTCAACTCCTATCTGGATATCTGATTATAAATAACGGCCCCCACACATATGTATTGTGTTTGTTAGATCCAAGATAGCTTTTAGTTTTCTTGGTCGCTGCCCATCCGTCTTCCTCTTTTTATGTCAAACCTAGAAAACGTCGTTGGTCCACAGACTCAGCAAAACATATATGTTGCTTATAGACGTAAGATCATTGCGATTAGCTCGTTTCATTAAAAGGAAAATGGATTGTTATAGCTACTTGGTCAGCTTATGTGACGGTTATAGGTATAAAGAAAGGCTTTGATAATCATAATTCATAACATGTCCACCAACCAGCGGCAATAGCTATAGAGTTGGGGATGGTGATTGATTTGCTTGATGATCTTTTCTAAATCAAAATATTCTGCTTTATGTCAAGGGGTCATACAACCGCATTTATCTGAAAAGTTTAGGTCAAAGTATTCTATGCAAAATTTTGCATTACATTACCCCATATGATTTGATTGTTAAGTCATCAATTATTTTCCAAAATCGACAGAAAATTCGGTATCACCTGTCAGTGGTGAAAATTTCGGAATTTCATGTAGAATGATTACGAGTTGAGTCAAGAGCGGGAAATCGTTGTGCGAAATGAAATTATGAATAGCATAAACGATGGTGGTTATGGTTGTGGTTTGAGCTTCTTCAGTTACGAGCTTAGGAGAAAGTTGTTGTAAGGATGATTTTGTAGAGGCTGCTACCACACACCACAAGCAATTCACTTGTATCTTCTAATAGCGACATATGTAGGTATATACGTTTCAATGATTTCGTTCACCTTGATAGTCTTGTTCCGGTATAAAGTTCTCTCCTACTCCCATGTAGTCCCATTCCACCATTGCATTAGCTTCCTGGCTCATTAATGGCTATATAATTTAGTATAATATACTGTGTACTCAATGAACTGACATTTCCTGTCATCCGTTTTCGTTTACTGTATAATTCATGGCAACGTATTTGGAAGGAGAATGATAGTGTTTCTCCGAAAAGAGCAGCATACTCAACCAACCTGAACAAATATGATGCACCCACAAAAGTATGGCGAATTTCGACTATAAAAATTTCATGGCATTGTAGCAGCAAAAACATGCTCTATGTATTGAATTTTTTCTTCAGTTTTGATATTCCATCATTTAGTTATAGTTCTACAAGCCAAAAGGATGGGAAAGAAAACGCATTTTTTTTGTCGTAATAGTTATCTCGTTTTATTTTATTATGTTCCCCCATCTGTTACAATTAAAATGATAGTTTTCACTTCGTCAGTACTACTTTGACTCATTTTTAGGTGCAGAATTTAGGATTATATGGTGTAGAAACATCACTTCCTTCTCTTTTTATGTGGAAATACGCTCCATGCCTCAGCGACATCCGCCGACGCTGGCTTACTGAGAAGGGAGTGGGTGTAAAGTAGCAAATTAGGATCCGTGTGGTGATCTCCACCGGTGAGACTGCTAAATGTATTGAAACCAGTAGGCACTATTCCAGATTCTCCAGCTGATGGACTGCTGAGAAGATTAGATGACGGAGGGAAACTCGGTGCCGAAAGGCCTGTGCCTCCAGATACATCAGTGCTTCCACCATCCTCATATTGCGGGGGGAAAGAGGGAGTTTCATGTGAAGGGGTATATGGTCCTGCGCTGGTCTCAAAATGGTGATTATAAGGCACTTCATCGTATATGTTCGCATCTAAATCCACTTCCGGATTGCTGGAGAGACTATGATGATGCCGAGGACTGGTTCATTCATTCCAAAAAAATCAACATTAGAAATTTCTGCTATATTCTAAGATAGAGTATATCATCAACTGCAATTTCATCAATGCATGGATGCATCCCGTTGTGTTAGATCAAATATTTACATGATTTACAAAGTTACCAAATTTCCCACCATTTCTCATGGAACGGCATTAATAATAATGATAAATAAATAAGTAAACGAAACTAACCATCAGTTAATGAGTTAAGAGACGTGTCCACCAGAACTCATAATCAGAAACCAGTTCCGTATTTTTCCGTTTATACATATACTTACAAATTGTTAGTAGAAATATGATATTCTGTACATAAGACATGCTGTGGTTACAAAGGAAAGATTTTTAAGGAGATTAAAGAAAAAATTTTATGCATATATTTCATGGTTGAATAAGAAAACCTTTGATGCTTCTCTCATCATACTGAAGACACTGTGTGAAATTTTTTTATATTCCATTCACTCCTAAAAAAGAGCCGACTTAAGCCGGAACGCGAAAAAATAAGCGATGCAAAAAGCGAACATATCATCCATCACTAATCAGTGCACTCATTTCTAGGGGTTGTATCTTCATTCCGGGAAAATCTTCATCTCAGCGTTTCTCGCTACCACTACTAGGAGTGACAGTGTAATGGAAGAGAGATGCTGCTCATGAATTACCATTTGAATAGGAGTCTTAACGAAAGTTATGACGCGGTTATTACTGGTTTCCAGTCTCGTCCTTTTTTGTCCCTTCTTCCGAATCTGGCAAACCGATCACGACATAGCAAAGTTGATGGTCATTTGGGCACGCAGTCGATGAAAGGAAAAGACTGGAGAGAGTGCACTAGAGGAGATCAATGCTTGAAGCGTGGGTATTTTTAATGAACATTATTAGCAAAATAGGAAGCAAAGGCTATGAAACAGTGACTGCATGTTAAACTTATTGGGCTAGAAAGAGACGGAGAGATGCAAGTAATAATGTGAGAGCCAAAGAGTATGCAGTTCAGCTTTCACTTTATTTCTGTTGACCTGCGAACTTTGAGAGAGTAAAAGCACGAAAACTCCTTTCACTGTTCGCTTTGTGATTTGTGGTGACTGGTTTGAGCTGCTTTTGTTGGATTTTTTAATGTTGCCGATGATGACAACAGGAGGCTGCTAGAATTACACTCCTCTTCCTCGACAAAGAGATAGATAGTATAAAAAAGCATCATGGAAGTTGAAGAGAAGCACTTAAGACGCGTGAGAAAACGAGCAAATGTGTCTTTTGCTGTGTTCCTCTACTCTCCCGTCATCATCATTGCCAATGCGATGGCATCTCTCTCGATGCCAACAGCATTGCCAGGGAAATAATAATGGCCCATAGGCTACTACGTGGACTACACGGGACAGCTCAGTTTGGCAGAGGAAAATAATGCTGAAATCGAGTGAAAATGCGGTTCACAGGATGACTGAATAAATGGATCGAATGAGCCCTGTCTAGAGATGCTGTGTGAGTGAAAGATGGTAGGGATGAGTGCAGAGACAAGAGATGAATGAGTGCTCGTGGGTGTGTGTATAATTTGAGGGAGGAAAAAAATTGGCAGCAACATGCACAGCGTTAATATGAGACGAGAGTCCGACCTATAATGACTATGGTTTTACAATGAATCGATAAATATTGTCGTTTCTATTGTTTCCATGCAAAAGTCTCGTCTCGTATGTACATCCTCAAAATATTCTACACGTGGTAGGTTTTACGTGACAAGAGTCATTGCAGTGACCTTCTTTCTCACAAAAATCATAGACTTTTTTTAAGTAAAATATTCCAAGTAAATATGACTACAAGTCAGTTTTAACAATAAAAGAGCAATTTGACTGCATAACGGAGCCGCGTTTATAGTCAATAAAAATATGTACATCAATTAATAGTTTTACGTATTCTTGGTGTAGGTGATTGCATGTATCATCTGTATTTCGACGGTTTCCAACTAGCAAATGGTTTATGAGCTTCTTTCCGCTTGCTTTGATTTAATCCTCATTGTACCTCCCGTCCTTTCAGAAGCCATGAATGTTTTTCCGAGAGAACTCTTCTTTCAAATGGCACAAATGAATTGTTTTAATTGTGGGGATTGTCTGTGAACGTCTGCTCTTTGGAGCCGACGTCGTCGTAAATCGAGTCTTATTTTCCATTTGGACTGGCACCAATACGTTAATGCTACAATGCGAATGACGGCAAAATAGTTGCAACACTGGAAAGCGTAGTAAATCCAATAATGGGGAGCTCACACTGTGTAATTACCTACTAACCGTAAGTACCTGACTAAGCATTAGTAGAAAGCCTCGTGATCGACAAAAGGGAAATCCTGTTTTCATCTTTATCAACAAATATCTAGACGGGACTGTTATTTCAGCCAGGAATTCCTCATTCTAGAGCTACGGAAGCAATTTTAAGTTTTGACGATGAGATAATCATATTTTCATTCGCATACCCGAGAGTTTTAAGATGGGAATACTACAATTCAAACTAGTCAACCGTTTTTCTTCAATCAGCATGAATTTGCAAAGTATGTCTGTAGGTTAGTCGGAGAAAATGCCATTTACTATTTAGATTTGGTGCAAAGGTGCATTAACTTGAGTTTTCCTTCTTTTCAATCGAAGTAAAGCGCAACGGGATTTTTGGAATGACAACATTAAAGCGGACGCAAACAATTTTTCCCCATTTTCTTTTTAATCCCTTCCACTTCCCTGCTCTCGAATTCACTATGCGTACCTTATTCTAATCGTCATTGGTAATACTCTGCATGAGTAAAATTTATAGAATTAGCAGAGAAAAAAGGTACGCGAGAAATAGTTACTTCTTCTAATCATATTGTTACCTACTTCAGAACCGAAATACACTTTGTTTTCCTAATCATTCCTGTTTTCCTACTTTCTCATTTAAAGTATACCAGGGAAACAAGGAAATCATTATTATGGTGATTCAGGATGGAATTCTTACTGATCCTTTAAAAATGTGGAATTTGACTTGCCTACTGTATATTTTCTGTGAATAAAGCTCCTTGAAGATGTGAATATTTTCTTGAGAAATCCGTAAACATTTTTTGTATAAAAGCAAGCAAAATATTCCACACAGAGCACCATTCAAAAACCCGATTAAGGATTTGTTTAAAATAATCAATAGTCATCATAAGCGATGGCTCTTGGAACCTTCAAAAGGAGTAATATCCTCAGTAAAAAGAATATTCGAGAAAAGTTTGTCCCCTCAACATGGAAAATATTTTGCTTTGCCTATCCAACAATTCGTTTTGTTCGTTTAATCTTCCTCTTTTGGGAAGAGAGAAGGACTTAATATCTAACTAATCGCAACTTTGCAAGATTATGAGTATGTAATTATTTATGGGGGAAGATTTAGGAGCGCTTTTGAAAAGCAAATCTACTATCTAAGGCTTTATATTGATCATTTCAGTATTCCCAAACGCATTCTATCGAGAGAGTATTCAACATTTCATGAGAACACGGCTCTTCCAGCTCGTCGTTTTTGCTAGCTACCTCCTTTTCTAGTGACATTAGCTGCTTGGCTGCTCATGATGACTGCATCTATGAATCTATCATGCCTGCAGCAGTAGCACTAGTTTTGCTAGCCAAAATTCTTAGTAAAACGAGATAAGAGCTTAATTACAATGCTGCAGAAAGTAAAAGTTCCAACCCATCGGAAAATTGGAAGGAAGTATCAAGTTGCTCTTGCGAGTCAGCAGAAAGTAGACGAAAATGTGACAAAATTTGCAATTAGCAGCCTTTGCAATTTTCTGTCAAGTACGAAGATATAACTAAAGTGAGAGAGAAGATCATCAAGCACACCTCGTGTTGGGTACGTGACAACAGGAAGAGCTACTGATCCTGCTGACTTCGTTTGGCCTTATATTCTGACCACCTTGCAATTTTTCCTATTCAATCCAATCACTACGGTCACTATTATTTTATTGCTATTGATTCCAAAATAAAGCCCATTATAATTAATGTTTATTATCAGTGTTCTTCGCTCCTTTACATTGCCTTGATCACTGTGATCACTTTAATGATAAGTCTTTTTACCTCCTCTCATGCATGCGTGACTAGCGTGACACGCAAATTTTGCTACTTCTCTCAGTATTTCTGTTACATGAGTGTAAGGATAACACTACTGGGAAGATGGTCAAAAGTGAGCTGAAGTGTATCCATTCATGTGGAACGGGACCGATAGAAAACGCAAAGGACATTGGAAAACATTGGATGAATACTTTTTACAACATAACAATGTCTGACACAAGGACTTTAAGCTCATTTGAAAGATCAGAGATGCGTTGGCTCTCTCTAGTTCCTCTGATTCTTACTTCAAATCCAATTCCAATTTAATCTTCAAACGCACTCTACTTTCAGCTGTGAGCTCAAGTCTCAAAACCGGTGTGATGCGGAGCTTTGATCAATCCTTGAAAATCCACCACCACAAAAATAATAGCTCACCATCAACAAGAATGTGAAGAATGTCAAATAATATTACATGATAATACTAAAGGTGTGGGTGGAGTACACTCAATGACCCAATATTTGGAGCAATACGCCTCATGTAATAAAATTGAATCCCCTTTTCACTACAAACTCTAAATTTTAGCATGCGACAAGCAGCAAATAATCAAATAGAGAACCATGCTATTATTATTCTAGTTTCTGATTTGCTCAAAATTTATACATTGGAGACTGAATGTTAAAGGGCAGCAGTAACTGTAAATGAACTTTTTCAAAAGGCCAAAGTTCAGTTCATTGATTAACTTTTTTCTTTTGAGTTTCAAAATCTCGGGAATGAGCCTTCTACATAAGATTGCTTTGGGGGAGTGAAGTGGAAAAATGTTGGGCTTCATAAATAATACCAGTTTTCAGGAAAGAAGGAAACAGCACAAAACAGGAAAATCAAAAGGACACAAAGGCTCCATAGAAAGAAAAAAATAAATGAAAGGTTTCCGTATACAGAGCTACATTTTGGAGAAAACAGTCCTCTGGTTCTAGTTCCTTCCGAGGACCAATCTAAACCGTCTATTCATGATGCTCTTGTTCTTTGCTTTTTGTTGACTTCAAACATGGTCATTTGGGAGTTCTGTCGTTCTCATCGTATTCTCCAAAAGAAAATCTACATGTTACAATAGATTTTCATCTGCTTTTAATCCTCTTACATGCATAGATCCTTGTAACCTCATGTAGGTGTCTTATATCGTCGGGACAGCTTCAGCTTAATTCCTCAGCCCAGACCACAAAATTTCAGGAACTCCTCAAGGGAATTAAAAAAGACATAAGGTATTATGATTGCCATCGATCCGACCCCATGTCTTTCTCGCAATAAGAGAAAAAGGCCAAATTTCCCTCGGCTCTGAAATTCTGCGAGGCAGTGAAAGTTATCGTTTCAACTTTCACAAAAATATCTCAGTTACTGTGCCCGTAAATGCGCTAACTGGCAAAATCTTAAAAGCACACGGTATTATGTAGTCGAGTCTACTTTCATCTCTCTGAGTATATTGCTTCTAACTTTATGTGTTATTATTTGTACTTGAAAGTTTTAAAGAGCATGGTTGGGTAAAGATTTAAATACAAATAGGTATAAACAACTAACGATAGTAATATGTTATGGTAGTGTTAGTGCAAGGTTTTGCGAGTAGGTTATTAGAATTGTTTCCAAAAAAACATGTTAATGTTAGTAAATCAATATACAAATGTGTGATGTGTATAAAAGCATGTCATGGGAAAGATTATTGATTATGGTACAATATATAGCAGTAAAATTGATGCATGATAAAAATAAATAAATAGACAATTAGTAGTGCATGCACTCGAGCAGCGCACATTATTTTAGCTTTATTTTTTTTTCTCCACCGGTATTAAACGGGAATATTGAAGTATCTGCAGGTAGCTCCTTCACAAACGGGGGCTAAATAAAACCGTTTGGGGACAACAATTTCAAGCACGTGTGTAGTATAAAAGATAGTCTATCTGTACTCTATAGACATCACGATTAATCAGTCGATGGAGGAAAGCGCAGTCGACGCCTCCACTCCATCCGCGCATTTTTGTGCATCTTATGAACAAATTACGTACAGCATTGTTATGGTACAGGTGGAAGGAAAAATGTACACTTTTTGTCACGAAGACTATTTTACATAATAATGATTCTACTAAAGAATATTAACAATTGAAAATAAAACAGTGTTGTAGGTAGATAGATGGGCAAGATATAGGACAGGACAAGATTTTGTTGATGAGTTGATGAAAGTAGGATTTATACAGCATAGAATGATGTTTTAATGAAAAGTGGGTGGGGATTTTGCGCCACCAAAGTGTGAGGTGAAAGGTATTGAGAAGGAATGGCTTGTTTTGTGTTTATTTGTTTACTTGGCCGCCTCAAAGAAGGCAAAGTAGGGTCGTATGCTTCTCAAGATGTTTGGCTCGAGCCCTTGCTCCACCCGACGCTCGTTCAGGTCAAGGACGGTCCGCTTGTGTGGGAAAGCGGCGAAGAAGGGCGGATGTTGAGCTGCGTATTTGGCAGTCTCCGGATCTGCCACGTATGGATCACTGTGACCATGGCCATCCTCGGTGTAGTCAGTTGCCTGTATGGAAATTTAGTTTTAAAACATAGCAATTTAGTCTTCCCAACAGTAATGAATAGATTTAAATTCCACCCTCTCTGTTTAACTGCCACTTATGCATTGTTTTGATAGTTATCAAAACGAAACAAATTCAAACCTCTGTGGGAAGTGGTGGAAGGAACACTCCGTCCGGACTTAGCGACTCTGGATTCGCATGACTATGAGCAGCCACACTACCACCGCCACCACCGCCTCCACTTCCACCAATTAGATTCCTCAAAGCTCCAAATTCGTTTCCTATAAATGATAAAAAATAATTTTGTTAATAGTCACGAGTTTATATCATTCTTGTATTTTTCTGCCCCATTCCCTATTAAACCAAGCTAGATGATCTACACATTACGCTTTTAACTCTCTGTACTTATACGTCAACCAAGTCTGAAGACTTCACTCAATACATTACAGGTTCAGTCTACAAAATTCTAACACGAGTTTTAATACATTGTGTGATTTAAGGCATTTCGTAGCATGTACTTAAATATTAATGCCATACTAACTTAATAAAAAAGCAATACACAGTCAAGATATGTAAGCTAACCAATTAATTTTAAAGTACAAGCGGCATTTTGAAATATGTTGCATTGAAAGGAAACGCGAAATATTTATAACCAAAAATATGTTTTAAGCCCGTTTTAAAGGTATCACACAATTTTTCTACACTAGCGCAACCTTTTTACCTAGATGCTCCTTGTAATTTATTCATGTAATGCATAAAAGCTTGTACGACATCTGGGATTAGGTTCTGATTTTGATTTCTTATAAAATATTTGGATAAGGTTGGTGGGAAACGTTCTTATATCATTTATTATTGACCAGCAGACCATTCACGCCCGTTCTTTTCCATTACATGGTTTTTTCTCTAAAAAATCCATTGAAATCTGTCTCTCATCATCCATGTAATATATTCTTCGTCACGCAGAGTAATGTTGGGAGAAGAATAGGCCAAGAAAAATGCCAAAGGTTATACTATAATGGCGATATGGGAATAGTATAGCTTCTAGGGTGAATATTAATAATGCAGAGGGAGGACTTTTAATAGTTGGAAATTGGAAAGGTGTAAAATGGTTGTATTTCATCATCATAGTCGTCAACCCCAGCCAGTTTTCTCAAACATGAAGTGTGCCTTCAGAAAGTAGTCTTGGTTTCATTTTTCATTCTTCTTCAAAATGCCAGGGTTCAGCTATGCACACCATCAAAAGACGGGATGTTGGGCGGATGGATGCTGAAGACGAAAGAGAGTGGCGATGATTAGGATGCTGAAATGAGAGCAGCACACACACACACACATGCATGCATACACAAGTGCTTGAAAAATAATTTCCCTTTTCTTCGCTCTCCGTTAATGGGCTACTATTATAATCTCGACATTTGAAAGTACAAAAAAATATGCCCAACATTTCCAAACTATTAAGAATACTCCAACTTTCACTGCTCTGAGGAAGGAAATGTCGACATAACATGCACATAATGTAAGTATGCATTCTTCTAAAATAATTACAAGCGTTTAATTATATGCTGACCGTTCAACGATGTGGTGCATTTTTAGGATATATAGCATGTATGCACATGGATGGTTAAATATTTTCAAAGGGTTGGACCAAATTTCAATATTTCTTTGAGAAGCGAGGAGATTTGTGTTGCATAATGGAAGACGGTATAAAGGCGGAATGTCTGCGAAAGCACTACCTTTAGAGGAAAACTGGCGCTAATTTTATTGCAGTTATTCAACCCAGGCTCAGATGTGCCTCACTTTTTATTCCTGAATAGAAGGGGCTCCAAACTTGTAAATTATAAATTATGGCATACACATATTAATGGTCGGCACTTCGCAATTTACGGTGGTGTTTAAAGTCATTCATGTCATCATCATTGATTTTTAAAAGGGGACATTTTTTACTGTTTATGAGGCTGGCGTGCATACTTCTTTGAAGCTGGTGAAGTGTTCTGTTGCTAACAAGCGTGAAGAAGGAGTTGTAAAGAGAGAGCATAACAGAGAGAGAAGAATGATAAGATAAAAGAAAGAGAGAAAATGAGGAAAATAAAAAGGAAAAGTGTCTGGTACCATTCATTTAAATGGAAGGTGTCTGGTTCAGAAGGACGGGAGAGGTGCAGTTGATTTTTAATTTGATGTAATAAAAAAATCCGACTCCCACTTCGTCAAAAAATACCTTAGTTTGGGTGGTGGTGGGGGAATGTGCAACACAAACCTACGAACTTCCTCTTTCTCCGATTTTGTTACGAAAGTGATTACACACCTAGCCCGAAAATTTGCGACGTCATAAATGCAACGGTCCTTTTGGGAATACAACCAATCAGAAGGGGCAAATCTTCACTTTTTATTGCAGCTTCTTCTCTCGCTATCTTTCCCTCTTCACTTTTTTTCTCGCGAGTTATCGCGTTCTTAGTTTTTGAGATCGATTCCCTGCGAAATCGCGCCATAGCAAAAGTTTTGCCAAAACATAATTTTTTTTACGCCACATATAGGAAAATGAGCGTGTAACTGGAATAGTACAGGAAGTAGAGGAGGAAAAAGAAGTAAAAAAAATACAGAAGTGGCTGTGCCATGACTACGTAGATGAGCGGTTATGAGATAAAGAATGTAGGAAATGCGAGCAAGATGGAAAATGTTTTATGAAGACTTGGAGCCGAATGATCACTTGAAGTGACAAACGACTGGATGGAGATGGAGCCCAACAACACCATCATAGACTTCTTCTGCAAGCATATCATAAGAATGTACCTTTCAGAAAGTAACACCATGCAAGTGGCTGACAGGAGCAAACTTTGTAGTCACTCTACTTCAACTACCACCATTGCATTTTGGTGGTGCTTTAGCTTTCGGTGGAGAACAAAGATGAGGAGCAAAAACGCTTCATCTCATCCCAGTCCCACTTCACAACGGCGAAAACAAAGCTGTACAACAGGCCGAAAAATATTTGCTGGTGGTGATGATGGCAAGCAACGAGAGGAATGCTAGGAGACGGCGGAATTCACAGAATAATGCCATGGCAATGCAGCAGAAACACTGTTTCAATTGCAAGGATAAAGGACGTCGGAAATTCTTCCTTTCTTGAAGAAAGTACACAGCTTTGCGAAGGTAGAGCAAAGAGATGAGAAACTTGGAATGGAAGATTGTGGGAAAGCACAATTCCCGTGTAGTGAGGCTAACGATTCTGACGGCTCACGCAGAACATGGAAGACCGACCGACGCAGGAGCTTTGCTCACCGAGAAGCTCTGCCATTCACTAGACAAAGCTGTAAAGCGTGTACAAAGGCACAGAGCCAGAATTGCTACTTGAAAACTTTCATCTTTGTTTGGCCTCAGTCTGCAGAATAAGTTATTTTTCTCTTTATTCATGCCCTCCACTAGACGATCTCGAAAACATCATTTAAATTTGTAAGAATCACAGTAACTAAAATTTCTAATTACATGAAAAGTTAGCTAGTGGATAACAATGGTATCTTCAGAGGGCTAATATCTGATTTTGAGATATTTACGTCCAACTCAATAAACAATAAAGTGTGTAAAAATAACTAAAAGATTCGTGAACATCTCATTACACTACAAATTGCGTTCACCTTTGTAAATTATGCAGTTATTGTTATAAAATTGGCCAGGCAAACATCTACATATACAGACAAATGTATCCGCCCTGTTGTCATTTTCGATTGCTTTAAAACCCATAAAAGCTCTTTTTGTCCATTTTATTACCGTCTTTAACTAGCCAATGTCAATCTGGTTGTCTTGTATGTAAGGTTATGAATTATTAGACGACAGTTTCATACATTATGCACCTCTTACTCTCCTGTAATCAATAAATTCTACATTTTCCCTGTAGACTAATATTAGGAATCTATAGTTTGTTGTTTCTTGAGCACATACGCATGCAAAATCGAAGTATATCTACGAAAGAGCAAGCAATCTTTTCATTTTTGCCACCTTCGCCTCCCACGAATAATACTGACTGTGTAGATACTAAGTGACATCAGAAATGTAGCAGTGTAGTGTGAATGTTTTTTTTTATTTGCTCGAGTTATTATTCTGAGCACTTGTTTGCCTGCTACCTTTCATTTGAGAACGTGAGTAGACGTTATTTGTTCAGGCAGTATTGATAAAAGCAAAGTTGCTATGAATGAATCATGAATGTCGAGGTCCACAATAATGACAATGAACACAGCACAAAGGTACAATATCATTTTATGACAAAAGCATGAGTGTTTGTCCTGGCGAAGTTGCTTGAGACTCGCATCTAGTCACTACTCCACTTCAGAAAGGATTAGCAAAGGCAGTGAATGAATTCCGCGATAAATACGTCCATGTATGGTTTCATGTATGGTTTCATTCCATTTTTTCTGCTGTTTGCCTGCCGGAAAGGCGCATTCTGCTCGTCTGCACTCAAAGTGGAAAACCGATGAATCGACGGAGGAAGATAATGTTACAGGAATACTTTGAAGTATTTTTTTACGAACTGTGCAACTTTAGGCTGACAAAGAAAATAACAGGATACTATCTGGAATCTGGAGCTGACACAGCTATGGAATGTATAAAGTACAATGCTTAAATCTGAGACGGGTAGAAGAAAAAAAGTTGGGAAGTACGTAAATGGCAATGCGATACGGTAGGTAGGTATACACACTGCATTGCTTTTAGGTAAAGTTGGACATTTGTGAATTGTTGTTTGCATGGCAGTCGTCGGACATACAGGGATTCATTAAAAAGTAAGGGTTTTGTAAGATCGCAAATTTGTAGCAGTTTAGTAGTTGCTTGTCAAGTTACTTGTAGAAATCACTGACAGCTGAAGTTTTTATGTGAACTGTGATGAATAAGATCTCAGAGAGTTCTCTTCTCATTTGACATTTCTTACTTATAGTGCCTACCCATATATCTATTGCACAAGGTGTGCCACACCGTTTTTTTTTTCATTCCTTTGGCCTTCCTCTCATTTTTGATTGTGTTTTCTACCTTGTGTTGTAACAGATCATTGTTCCTGGTTCTGAGCGCATGATATACTACTGGAAAGAGTGTTTTTAACTCTACAAGAATCTTGCGATGATGACGCAAATTGTACAACACAAAATTATCCATCTTGTAGCATAATAGATTTTTGAGACGTAGTAGACATAGTTGTCACTGGTCACGTAAATGTGAATATTTTCATGTTTTCCATTTCCTTTCCAAACTAAAGCTCGTATAAAAGATGTGATTTATGATTCCAGTGTGTTTACGGAATCCAAATGTTTCATGTTCATCTAATCTAATAAGCTGAAGGAAACGTAAAAATGCGTTTACATCTTATAAAGACGTTAATTCTCAGGATTACGTAGGTAGATCTACTGCGCATTGAATCCTTTACATTAATACAGTATTATGAATCATGAATACAACCTTTGTAAAGGAAACTTTGTTACAGAGATCCCGGAATTAAGAGCTGTTTTGATAAATGTATATCGGTTGAGTATATGTTCGACCGAGCCATGGCAAAGTTGACACAGGTGCAGTGCATGCCTATTTGCTTATGTAGGCCTAGTCTGTTGTCAAGCTTCAAACTTCAAAGAAAGCAAAAGGAAACAGCAATAGGCCGAATCCCCTGAAATACCTTATTGACGAGGAAGTAACTGATTGAAATGAAAGGAATAACTAAGAGTTTAGAGGATAGTGCCGACGACACACGACACTGAGTAATATAAGTCTTCTTTGGAAATGATCTTAGAGAGCATCATTTCCTAGTCGCATGGCATGCTTAACGGTAGCTCGATAGAGGCAGCGTGAGAATGTGCGTGCATCATGTTGCCAACACTTGTCGTATGGCACCAGCTGCAGTAGTCGTGTACAAAATAATTAATCCTCCCCGTTTTGAAGAAATAAAAGGAGAGCCTAATGGGCTTCCTTGCTATTGCTTTCTCAAAGGCAGAAGAAATGAAAGAAAGAATAGAAATTGGCGAGCGAGAAAGGATGGTAGTGTATTTCCAATCTCTGTAAATTGCAGGTGCTGTAGGTCTTTCAGCGAGTGCTCACATGTGTGCTTTATCTATGTATACCTATACAGGTATTTATCCAATTTTGTTTGTATTTGTCCATATATCTGTCAGTGCTTTCATTTTTGAACTGATCCCAGATCGGTCAAGTTTCAAATAGTATCTTAGAAGCCCTCAACTTTTCACTGGAGTCGGAAAACTATATTTCACAATTCATTGAAGAGCTATCATATCATATTAATGTATGAGCAAGCAGGAAAATGAATTTCTGGAAACAAATATAAAAACGGATGCTTATACATATGTGTACAGTTGCGGATGTTGCGATTGGTCATTGAATGTTTTTTTTCACTGTAAAATCCCATCAGCACGGCATCTAGTACTCACTCGTCAGTGCTCATCCCTACAAGCAATCAACTCGGAAATACAATAGCTTGCTCTCGTCAAGACCACAAAGAAAGCAACAAAATGGGAAACTGTAGCAAATCCGAGTATCGTGAGTCTGTAACACTTTGCATTGCAAGCAAAATGGGACCCTCTAAAAAAACAACTGAAAACAATTCTCCTTTTCCACTCTACACAGAGCTTGTAGTAGTAATTCTTTTGGCACAGTGCTCATCTGTCGAAAGCAGAAAAACACGTCCAAAAATCTCTCTGTCCGTCAAGCCAACAATGTATCTGTTGTGTTGGTAAATTTCGGAAGAGCGTAACCTCCTTTACACCCCCACCTTGGAGAAATGCTGCGTATGAGGAAAAAAGACTTGACACGTGTGCCAGATTCAGAACATTTATGCATAAGCCATAGAGATATCCAAACCATTTTATATAAGACGTTAGCAATGAAGCTTTAGCAATAAAACATAAAATAGATTCTTTCACGACCTCTTTATTTCTTGCTGTATCGTAGCTTCATTGATTTAAAAAATGAGCTGTGAAATATAACGTTTTTAATAGAAAAGTTGGACGCTTGTTATATTTTCCCCTGACTTTCACTTGCTCTCCGTATCCTGTCTCTAGTATAAGAACTTTGGTGTTGTGTGGTCTCCCACAGACTTGACATGACATGACTCCTTTTCCAAGAAACTTAGCTTCATTTGGTGAAACAAAACCGCAAACTGTAGCTTGCGCCCGTCTGTTGGCGCAAAGTGGTTTTCCCCGTAGGCATTAAATTAAAAAGCTGAGCTCCAAACGAAATTTCCATGGAGTTATGACATATTATATGAACGCATTCATTCAAAAACAGCTTGAGCATTTTAGTTTTCGCATTTAAAAAAAAAAAAAGAACTAGTCCATTTTTGCATTGTCTAAAATATTGTAACACTCGAATGATAAAAGCTCAATTCAAAATGCAACTCTGCATTCAAAGTACAAACTTCCAACGAACTAACAGACAATACAATGTGAAATGTGATTTATGCTTTGTCATTTTCAAAGCAGCAGGTAGATGAACGACAATCGTGAACGCATTTTGCAAACACTGTGACAACTACTAACTGCCATATAAGTAGGAACGGTGCAGGAGAAGTAGCAAGGACCCCTTCTGTTTTCTCCATTTTCGGTCCATTTTACTTGGTACCTATTATTCTTAATTACTACTTTTTATGATAAGCTACCCCACCACTGTTTTTCTCGCATATCTCACTTTCAGTGCATGTATCGGTGTGTGCCTGCATGCATATCTTTAATTTTTACAGTCGGCTCTCCAGATTTCTATGAGATTTTGAACTCGTGCTTTGTAGTAATGACTTTCTTGTCTCATCCTTTTTGTTCGTTCATGCGTAGCGGAAAGCGCAACTACATCAGCTCTTTCATACATGCCGGAAAAGTATTAGAGATTCAAGATTCGTACATTCTAACCAGTGCACATCCTAATTACAAGACTGCAATTATTTTAGGCATGCCAACGGAACTCCATTTATTCCAGTTTCCCCTATCCCCCTCATAATATTCGTTATTACAACACTGCATTGTTAGAAGTTTTGGGACGTGAGATGGAATTTGCTGCTTCATTTATTGCGCGTACTTGAAGTCGAAGTTGACTCCGACATCGTTTTTATTAGAATTATAGCAAAATTTGCATCTTCCATCGAAAAAGGTCTTACAGCTATTTACTTTGCATTCAAGTATTTTCCGTAAAATGCTGCAAGCGTGATTCTGGTCCACGTTGCAAAAATATTTTTGCATATAAAATAATAGATTCCACGAATACAATGGTATCAGTCATAAGCAATATTGCCCCAAATAAATTGCATTAATTCCTTAATAATGTCCTCTGCCAAAGTTTGAAAAGATTTTCTGCACAGAGTGCTTTAATTAACTGTGTTGTAACGTTGTATTTCTTTTATAAGTTTACCAGCAAAATCATGACTTTGAGCATTCAGACACAAGCTTTTTTTCAACCCTTTTTTTCTGCATTTTCTTGCCCAATTTCACGCAATGAACGACAAGGGCTGTTGTGCGTGCATTGAAGCGTGCAACATTGATCGAACAATGCAGAAAACAAAAGTGAGCTTAATGTGGTGATGGAAAGCGATTATGATACAACACGAATATAATGTTATGGAGTATCAAAAGGATTTTTCTGCACTAACACATTGTTCCATTGCACAGCATTCCATTCGCATTCTGCACTGATGTTTTTAGCAGCTTGACTAATAGCAAGAATCCACATACACACAGGTAGGTAAATTCGTTATATCTATCAATATACTATCTGGTGTATTTAGTAAATTAAATGTTATCTTGTGTTGAAAGTTGGTAAGTAAACTTTAGGACTCTCTGGGTTTCAGATCGAAATGGAATGAGACAGTGGTGGTTGGTGTCGAGTGCAAAAAAACGCACTCTCACGTTCCTCTGTGGTTCCTGCTGAAAAGTCCCATTTCTTGCTCGACAAAACTGCATCCATCTCTCATGCTACAAAATACTACTTGCTATGCGAACAGCATAAAAATGTTTTTGCACGTAGTATCTATACCTGTCTACTAGTACCACACAGCCAAGAGCCAAGCCAATGATGGCATTGTATTACATATCCTTCTTTTTCATTTCGTTTGCTGCTAAAACTTAAACTGAGACGAAAAAAAGGACTCTGTCTCGTTTCTCTTATTGTTTTGTGAGTTGGAGTACAAGGCATTCGAGGCCATATTGCCTTGCTTTAGCTGGTGCTCAGAGGCACACAGACTCACACTTCTCGCACAACTCACGTCTCCCCCATATTTCCCCTTAATCCCTTTTTATTGAAACACGACAGCAAAAGAGAGAGAGAGAGAGACAAAGGCTAAGAAGAGAAGAGAGAAGGGACAAAAAGCGGCTAGAGTCAGGTAATAAAGTATGGAGGGCCGTTAGGTATGTAAGTTGAGTTTTTAGGCTTTTATTTCATTTAATAAAAAATGACAGGGAGAGAGCTGAATAATGAATAATGTTACAAAAACATACTTGTCTTGTCTGCAGATACAACACTGCGACTACTACTACAAGCATGTAGAAACAATATTATGGCTCACAATATTTTTACACTTTTATGTGGAGACTGAAATGAAACGGTGAATTGACACGATTCAACTAACTGAACTTTGCGTTTGCACCAAAGTTAGCTCCGTGTGCAAAGGTCATAATAATTGAAAGTGATGAAAGTAATAGGAAGCTACTGAATGCTAAAGGAATGGACAAGGTAAAGCATGAAAGAGACCCAGAGGCGAAACATTGCTAATGGAATGGTGGTCAACTTTTCATTCAAGCAATTAGATCTCGAGCACTCGGTTTAAGTGGAAAGGGGAAATGTTGCCGATGGAATTTCTAGAACCTTGTCACTGATAATATCCGATCATAGATACATATAAGCATTACATTAAACTACTCTCAAAATATGTTTTCGCTTTGATCACCTTTGCTCATCTTCATTGTATTAACGCAAAATAGCAAATTCTTTCGAGGAAACTACATGGACAGTATCTTTGTAAATATAATACATATAAAAGCATTCCTTGTTGGAATTTTGCTGCTTTGTTAATGAAAAAATGAAAATATCATTTATAAAAATAGCAGAATCTTAAATTTTTTATATGCACGCGAAGTTGTATTGTATGAAGTGGTCGTGGTGGAGTGGGACATCTTATCATGATGAAAAATTCTCACGTCATCATCCAAAACTTATGTAGTTCATAGTTGTGTTCTCAATACCTATACTCGGCTTACGAAATTAGTTCATGTTATCATAATAAATATTAAATATACTATTTTAGTGGTCGAAAGGAATATTTTCGCACTATATGAATAAGCGCATTAAAAACAGACCCTAATATGACTTCCGTAAGATCCTACTTAACTTATAGACTGGAGTTTTATCTTGTAAAAAATTATACGTTCCTTTGTATATAAAATTGGTAAAGAAACGGTGTTCTTTGATGGATGGACAGCGACAGCAGACCAACACAGTCTAATCAATCAATACAAATGATAAATGATTACATGATAAACACGTTGTAAGTAAACAGTGTCCAAGCAGAATAAAAGGCAAGAACATGGCTAAAGCGATGTAATCGAATATTTTACCACGGTCTAATAAAATCCTGCTTGTGACAGTTACATCTTACTCCCATCTCCTTCCAACATACTCAATATATTTTTTAATACTTGACTTGCAAGATAGTCCGCCGGCATACAGTAGTATCTGATAACAATGTGAAACGCGTGAACCTGGAAGACGGAGGAGGGAGTTCTTTTCGGGTTGAATTACAATTTTCAGATCGGATTTAAGTGCACAGTTTATAGTCATATAGGTATGTACACTATTGCTTACGCCATCTGGCCCTCCGGAAACTAAGTAGCTAACATCGGGTATGAGAGTTAATGTCTGAATTTGGGATATGGACTAGAAAATTCAATCTAGTCAGGAATCTGCCGGAATATGTAGTCAGTTTTGTCGTTAGACATAATCTTAATCTTAACGATGAATGAAAATGTTTTTCTCATAGAAACTTTACTTTGGCATGGTTTTCTCTGCGAGCACACATTGAAAATAATTTCTTTTTATCTACCCTGAAGGCAGTTGCATAACGCAGTTTTATATTTCTCCTGATTTTTAAAAAAATGTACAGCCTCTAAAGTTTCCGTCCTAGCAATACACCAGAGTGGGTCGTGTATTTAAAATTTGTTCTTCTATTCAAATGCAGGGGAAAATGTGCGCTTCTTCGGAACAACAAGGGCATGTTTTAAACACAGCATAATCTCTGATTATGAGCTCGACTGAAGCAAGTCGTTTTCCTCAATCTATTCAGCACCTCTCCGTTTCCTTTTTAACGTTTTTTATTAGTTTTAGTACCGACAAAACATTTGAATAGATAGCATGCCATAACTGAAACTGGTGGAATCTGCCAGGCAGGAAGAGCAGAGGAATTAAAGGAAATGACAAGGATGAAAATGAGATGAAGATCATTGAAAAGTTTAATTCGCCGACATACACTTGGCTTTGCAAAACTCCAGATGTAATTCTTGTCTTACGTGTGCAACTTACATAGTTTATTTGGAAAGAATGAGCATTCTAGTGAAGGACTGGGCAAAAATGGGAGCTGCAATATAGCTCTTGAGAGAAAGAAAACTGTGTAAAATGAAGTAGTGGACCTCTCCTCACTACCGCTCATGGTACTCTTTTTCCTTCCGTCGCTCCCTTCCCCCCTTTATTCCCTTTCTGATGAATTATTCATGGTGAATTTTGCGGATGCATGCCTCCATTTCATCCTGGCTCCGACCTCCATCCTCGCCAAAGAAGTGGCACACCGTGGAGAGAAGATGGCTACATAATAGAAGAGAATGCATAATGGGATCCTGCATTGAAAAAATGGACTTAACGCAAGCAACAGGATCCTAGATATAATGTGTTCACTGCGGAACGCAAACACTAACACAGTCCATAAGAAAAAGAGATTCTACAAAAGTAACTTCGTTTCACTTTCCCCTCCTTTTTCGCAGTGAAAAATCTTCACTCCAAGATAGAGTGAAAGCATACTACACTAGTCCAGACCAGAGGCGTATAAACGATGTTGCCGGAAAGATGATGGTGGGTAGAACAATATGTGCTCCATAAATGCTAACGTGTTTTTGAAGGCATTAGCAATGGAAAAATGCGTAGGTGGGATAAAGTAATGCATTTTTGCCGATGTATTTCGTGCAAACGAAGGTAGACATGTGTGTTCTGTGTGTGGTGGAAAATGCAACCAGCTTTTATTTTACACTGGTGCACATCACAGATTCCATGTCAGCGGAGATAATCTGGTGGAGCAAGTTGGCAGAGAATGGTAGAGAGTTGGAATTATCAAGACTGGAAAAAATGGATAACCTTATAGACACCAGAACCAGGAGGGTTTTAGGTCAACGTTGACAAGATATTATAGTGTACCTACATAACATAACGTGCACATAAAGGTGATATGTGTGTGAGAGCATATGTGTGGATGGGAGTTTCGTGTTTTGCTGCCATTTATTTCCGCCCCTTTGCATAGGAAATTTATGGTATATGCAGACTTTTGTGGGAGCACGGTGCGGGTGAATTAAGTGAAGGGGAAGATTGGGTGTTCTTTGATATTTTGTTTTTGTTCTAGAAAATTGTGGATTAGGGTGTGGGAATGGGGGATACAGAGGGAGTGAATGGTTAGACCAGCGGTGGTGATTAGTGGGGATTACTTTGCTGGAATTATGGGTAAATGCGATGGATAGGATTCGACTTGTGTTAGTTTTCTGTGATTTTCCTTACCGCCAAATTCGTCAAAGTCAGGGAAGGTTATGCCTCTGCTCTCAAAATTCTCAATGTATGGACTCCGTTTCACAGCTTTAGTGTCTTTTGGTTTTGTAGCGTCCGCGCCTTTCTTCGTGTCGGCTGTTATTGTGTCTAAGGTGGTCTTGGCTGTGGAGGAGAGTGTACTGCTGAGGAGAAAGGTGGGAGTGCTCGAGGAGGAAACGGAGTTTCCAGTGGGGGACGGTGCCGATGATGGTGTTGCCTCCAAGAAGCGCACCCTGGAACGAAGTCTCCTCAGCATGGGGAACTTTGTCGTTGTTGTCATAATGATTGGGTTCCCCATTGTCTG
>JAQIXX010000787.1:0-46808 GCA_034700605.1 Willowsia nigromaculata
ATCAGCCACCACATCGTCGTAGCTCAACAACCACCACCGCATCATCAGATTCAGACCATGATGACTTCAGGGAAGAGGATAGACAACTTTTGCATGCCACAGGCGTTGTTGGAACATCAGCAACGTCATCTCCATCCACGACAACAGGACGAACCCAATTACGTAGCAGTCGAAGTCGAACTCGAGCTTCATTATCAGCATCCCACTCGTATGGAAATCCCACTGGTAGTAATGGAATGGACATTGCTAATGGGAACATGCGAAATTTTCCGTCGTCCTACAGTGATTATCAGTTGTTCACTGGGAGAAAGCCACGGCCATTGTCACTACCACCTAGTGTACCATCTCTACTGGGTAACAACAGCACAAGGGCTGCATCCGTTCAACATCTGTTGGTCAATGCAAGTCCAGTTGGCAACCGTACCTTGTCTTCGTCCAAGTCCAGGAACAACATCAACGGTGGCTGTGGTCGTACCAACAGGAAAACTCCCGATGGACACATTAGTCCAAGCTGTAAACTGCCCTCAAGTTACACTCAGAAATTCCCCGTTAGTTATTTCACACCAGAGCCCGTTATCTCTCATAAAAAATTGTCTGTGGGCAATGGTCATAGCAGCAGTAGTAGTAACGCTTGTAAGGGTGGGGGTGGTGGTGGAACTGGCACATCTTGTATTGCTGCATCTTCAAGTGGTAGTGGAAGTAAAGCAGGCACTTCTACAGCATTTTGCTCTTCCAGTGAGCAGGATTTATCATCAGAATCATTTGGTCCTTTACCGAGCTTATATCAGTCATCAAAATGTCTCAGTTACTCATTCCATGGGCATCCTGCAAATGGCAATGAATTAGCAAGTAGTAACTCACCATCGGGTGGTAGTCGCTCAATTTCCGATGACACCAGCCCAGGCTCTGGAAGTTTAAAAAACCATAATAGTAAAAGTAGTTTTGGCAATACCAACAACGGAAATAGTTGTAATGAAAATAGCATTAATGGGAATGGTAATAATATTCTTCAGAATTCAGAGCGGTCAACGTCAAATGTTGATAATGATGATAATAATCAAACGAGCCATTCAAGTGATATTGACACGAACAGCCAATTCCACAATGAAACAAGAAGTTCCAGTAAAGAAAGTATCTCTTCAATAAAAGTTGTTTTTAACAAGAGCTCATTCCGACAAAGTGCCATGAGTTCTTCCAAAAGTTTTACACATGCAAGTTTTTTCACCGAAGAGACTTGCCTTAGCAATACCCTGCCTCGTACGGGTAAAAACAAGGGCATTCATAAAAGCAGTGAACAACTTGCCCTTTTTCTTGACATTCTTTCGTCTCAGGAAAAATTTGTAAAGGTAGGGCTTGTTGTTTTTTTCTATACAGATTAATTTCAAGTAACGTGGGCTTTTTTAATTTTTACATGTACTCTTTGTTTTTGCTAACAAAAGTAGCAAATTGTAGATGCCTTCTGGGGTCTGTCAAGATGTATCTTGTGTATTAGCCTAATATTTAAAAATATTTCTCAAATAACAGACGAAAATGTGGTATATGCTCCTTACAGTTTGTGCACACCATCATATAATAATAAATTTCGGAGTTCTGTAACAAATGCGTTATACTTTAATTTTGCTGTACAGCTCCATGTTAATGAATGATAAGGCTACTTTATTGCAATTAGCTTCCTAATAACTTTTCTTTTAACGCTACGCACTGACAGTATGGATTACAACAAAAGCATTAGTATACAAACGGATTATATTTGGGGATATATAGAGTATATTATGGTTATGTATTTTTATTCGTTGTTGTTTGGAAAAGGCTTGAGCATCATGCTGTTGTATGAAAGGGAACTTCAACGATCACAGGCATTCTGTTATGTTTATAGTTAACTTACTTTTCTATCTTATCCAGTTTGGAGCCGAGGTTAACACAATGTTTAATATTTGATTGCTCATGGCATTTCTAATAAAGTGTTATTGCTTTTTGATTTCTTTGTGCGGTTGGTTTTTGGACTGCTACATGGCTATCACCTACGCCTGAACATTTCTTACCTTGCTTATTGGTACAGTCTTTTAACATTCGCGTTCATCCTTAATCTAGCATGGATCCTTCTCCATTTAAGGAGGAACTGGTAATTCTTAATTTGTGACACAATGCAATCGTTTGAAAAGAAAGTGTAGAACACATCTCCACATGTCATACAAGTTAAGTGCATGAAAAAGTATTGCAAAATCTAAAGTATTTGATCTAGATTGTTACTGCAATTACCAATTGCAAAGAACTAGATTTCCGTTTTTAAAGTTTTGGCTTTATTGGGAATTGTACAAGTTTAATAGGGTAAACGTTGGATTGTGTGCATTAAATGCGGAAGGATACGCTAAATTCCAAATGTGAAAGTATGAAGGCATTCTTTGTTTATGTAAATGGCACGCCTCAGTAGGTTTTGCTTGTTAAGCATTGTATTGTATTTAATTAATGATTTCATATTTCATAGCGAAAATTCCTTTTTGGTAGTAGATGACCAATTATATTATTTGTTACTGTTTAACCACTTAGTTTAGTTTTTACGAGCTCTTTTAATAAAGTTACATATACATGCTCATTACGTCATATATTATTTGGTGTTTAGTGCAAGAAAATAGCTTTCATTTGATCATTCGTACATCAGGGATTGTCTCTAATTATTCAAGCGGTCATGTTTTACATATCATCAGTTCCGCTCATAATACCTATTTTTCTATTTTTCACGCATATTATGTAATGATGCTAGCCGATACTATATGCCGAGCTAAAAGAACTAACCATGAATGGATGGATGTAGGTGCATTGTTGTGAAAGTGAGATGAAAACCACGCATAAAGCCTGATTTCAAAAGAGATAAGATAACGACAAAAGAGTAGGTGCAAAACAAGCAAAGCGCATTTTTATGTAGTTCTTGTACAGTAGTGGTCAATATTTCTACGTAGATTGATGATTCTAAAAACGACTGTAATAAAATTTAAAACAATACAAAAAAGCAATTCAAGTTAAAGAAAGATGTAAGTGTAGTAATTTTCAACTACTTACTTTATAGATATTACATAGGAAGTTAAACCGCAAGGTTTCAAAGTATCTGGTTCAAGTTCCTGTTGAAAACGTATAAGACCTATGTATGTGGACATTTTCTCTTGATTTCAGAAATAACATGTGAGTAGTGGACTACTATCTGTTTATTTCAGTTGAAAATATAATATTTAGATTTCTTGAAGTTCTTTGAGCCCGAGCGTATATCAAGTAAAAATATATATGCAGGGGTTTTGAAGCACACGGCACAAAAGAATTAGATAGATTGATCAACTGTCAAAGTTTTCAGACATGGGATTTACACGTAAATCCATTACTGATTCTACTTTGTACATTTTCTTTTTCGAAATAAAATCGGGGACTACGAAAACAGCAATTGACAATCTTTCGTTCTGTATTTTACCACTTGGACACTTCTTCGAAAGACTTGAAAACTGTACACGTACAAATAACATAAGAAAATTCGTTTTAAAGTAATTAATATGCATGAATAAAATGGCCCAAAACGTTCTTTTAAACCTGTAAAACAAATGGGCACTGTAACAAACTTTGATTTAAGAGTCAACATAAGATGTAGTTTGTGTTGTGGGTTTGTCCTTCTACGATAATTCTGATACATATGCGACTTTCGCTGCATAAATGTGAGCAAGTGTTTCCCCAAAATAATGTAACAAAGCAGCCGAAAATTCTATTTCATTTACGGAATACATAATGAAATAAAATGGTTGAAGATTTTTACAAGAAAGGGCTTTAATATATATTGGTGAAGGTTGAAAATGACTCTACTTCCAGCACTAACGTTTTAAGGAAATGCAGTGCACAGATGTGAAAGAGTTTTCACATTGGCAGGCGGCACGGTCTTATATCTTTTATCCAAATTGGCCTTGCATGTAACCCCTTCGATTCTTTCTTTCTCTCTTGACTCCATTCCATAACGTTGTTCCACTTGTTCCTATCTAGACGAAAATAAATGAAGTTGCTGAAGTCGTTATGCTGTACTGTTGCGGTTTGCCTTTTCTTGCTCATGTACTTGTCTGTACTCGATTGACAGATTCAATTGAATCCAATTTCTTCGTATTATTGAAAGATTAGGGTAAACTCCCCATGGCTCAGTCTTGTTTTTTGGATTACACTTTTCACTAGAAAAAAATCAATAGTGGCAGGCATCAAAAAATATACAGGCTACATAGATTTCTATATTATGCTTGGGACTGCTCTGGTGTACGAGTCCGGAAAGTTGATCCATAATGTATCCTTCCTATCATGAATGATATGGTTTTGTTGAGTTTAGTACGCTGCATTTGTAAGCTTTCTTGGTCGCAGTTGTGCTGGCTTTGCTATCGTATTTCTAGTTTGTCATGTCAGATCAGGTTGCTGACACGCTCTGCAACTGATCTGTCATACTTACCTTGTAAAGATTGTCCATGACTATTGTAAAATTGAACCAACAAACAGGACGGGATAAAAAATATTTCTGAATCTGATTGGTTATGCATGAACAATCATTGAGTATTCCCAGGCATGAATTACTATGCGATTGTCATTTTGGGAAGTCGAGAAACAGATACGCAAACGTTGCGGTTAATATTATGCGTCTTTAAGTATTAAAAAATTAACTAATCATAATATGAAATGTATGGAACAAAATGCCTACATAGTAATCAGCTTATTAATTTTTTCCCATTATTTGTTATGTACCGTACCGCCAGCTTACTTAACTCGTTCAACAAATTATATACTTCCATTAAGTGTTATATCGATTTCATGTGTTGTTTATTTTCTGTATTTTCAGGTAAGTCAAGTTCTCTTTACTCGGTGGATTGGGCGACACTTGTTGCTAACACTTTAAGCTTTTCTCCGCTTTTACACGATGCAACATCTTTCCAAGTGACATATGCTTGGGAAAAAAGACATGGAATTCACTGCAAGATCCACGTGTCAAGGTAAATGCACGATAAAACATTTTATCGTTTGTTTGACTGTAACCTGAACATATCGCAACATGGTACCGTGTTCATTTACTGGAGAACTGTTTACTCTCATTCGCATATGTGTACTTTCATCGTGGTTCGGTACCATGTTGTTCTAGTCGAGTCCGTCTCACCCAAAAAGTGAAAGTCTTCGTTTCCTTTACTGTGCATAGCAAGTAGACTTTTACTTACCCTGATGGGTTCTCTCGTCTTTTTGTAAGCTTATTGACAGCCTGTCGCATTATGATAAGATAAGTCGAAATCGGTAGTGAATTAATAGTCGGCTTGACAAGTTCGATAATTGCATGTGGAAGGTAGTAGGAAACAGCACCAATGGTCAAACCGTCTTGTTACGATTTGGCCTGAATTTTTTACTGTAGATAACAAGAATGAACAAAATATAAATTCACCATGCATTTGCGCCATATCTTCACCAGTTCACCCCATCCATTTCACGAACAGAAACAGAATTTTCACCATGTTGTAAGCTCCAAGTAATTTCTCCACTTTTTCGTCTGTACTGAAAAACCGTAAGTACTGGTACTGGAAATATATTTATTTCAAGTACCTGTGTGGACCTACATGACAGGTTGTACTTACTCTCCTGCTCAGTAAATTACTATATCAGTTTTGGAGGAACACCATGGTCAGCTAAATGCTTCATATTTTGTTAAACGCTGCTTTGGGAGTCACGTATCACATTAAATTCTGGAAGAGTTGAATCGTCTGGAAAGCAAGTTTATTCCTGCAGTAAAATACACATTTCTCATAAGAGGTCAAACACGCACCTGTTTCATATATATGGCATACCTTAACTGCAGCCTTCCTCTTTATACCTACCACTCTCTTCTTCTGTATAGTGCTCATTTCACCATAAAGACTGTGCTGCAGTAGTAAAATTTCGATAGAAAAGCGTATTTTGTTGACGGAGAAAAATAATTGGATTGGATGAACCTGCTTTTCTCAGTAGGGTGGGTGGTAAAAAACTAACAAGTTACGATACTGCACGTGTGCTTCTGCAATAATGTTAAAGGACGACATGGACTAGACGAGGAAACGATAACGATACAAAGTACTGTGTAGGAAGGAAGTGGGGCATGGTGATAATAAGGATGAACTATAAACTTGCAGGTTTCTTATAACTTTACACTATTTGGAGCAAAAATAGGCAATACGCAAGGTGTCAACTCAACTCTCATCTCTTACGGAACAAATTTTAACGTTGTTTTGTTCAATATATAGCCAAAAAAGTTTGTGCAAAAAGTCCCTAATAAAAATAAAAATTTGCCACTCTCATATCTGACTCTTTTATCAGAGATACTTATAAGTTTTATTGCGTGCACTACGTTTTATTTTATATAGCACTTAGAAAACTATTAAATGATGAAAATGCAGTTGGAAAACTAATTTTTAGAAAAACATTGGCAAGCTTAGCTGCAAAAACTTGTTTTTAACAGATATTCAGATATTGGAAATGATACACAACTTTTTCTTTCAAAAGGCTGTTATTGCTTAATATCACTACTTCCGGAGCATCCATGATTGTTTTTCTGTATTGAAATTAGAATGATCCGACAGGAAAAAGTAAATGATTGTATTCAAGTTGAAGAGTATCAGTATATACTCCGAATTATCCAATGTGATTGGACTTTATGTCAGATTTTATGTACAAAATAATGAATACTGCAAACTGTACAAATACGTATACCATGGATCTAAAGTATTTTTTTCAGGCTGAGATTTACGACGTTAGAACCTGGAATGCGTTATCATCCAAAGATAAAGTAAAATCTTTACATATTTAAAGTGTATGATATTGAATGTAATAGTTTCAATTCGTGTTATGATAATGAAATATAAAATTCCCATTGAGGCTTACTGAACTAATTTCACCGATGACATAGAGGACAAAGTTTATGTATGTCATTTCATTCATACGTTCTCATTTACAATCATACCATGTTGCATTCAGCTGTCAAGTGTTTTTCATGAATGTATGAAGACATAAAATCTTCATGGGCAATACGAGGGAGAAGACATACACATGCGTGCATTCAATTCAAAGATGTGAATAGTGATTTACATGTTTATTTTCTTTTCCATGCATTACAATGTTGGGATCTATACCCCATATATAGCGGCACATTTTCCTAATAATACTAATAAAATTATATACAGGCTTGGCCTTGAGACGTGAAATTAGACATGTTTGTGTTATATTCATCTCCAACACTCATCCGAACACTCGAAATTAGAAGTTTTTACCAGCAAATCAAAAAAGTTCACAGGATGAGAAAAAAATTACGTATTTCATCAAATTATATATATTTTTCAATGAAAATGGTTACGGATGATGGAGGCGTACATTGCAAATGAACCACCGATTATACAAAGCAGCCACGTATACGCTACATATTCAGCGTTAGCGCTGCTGTATGTTGAGTTGTGATTGTGACTCTGTAAATACATATCATTATTTTCATCACCGTTGTCGTGAACGTATCATTTTGGTTTGTTTTTCGGAGATCATAGTTATTCTAGCCGAGACGGTAGTATTTTTTTGAGAAGTAGACAAGTAGACAAGCAAGAGCTCTCTAAACTGCATTGTAGCCTTCACATAATATGATGAACACATATAGAAAGATACAAGGTAAAATCAGACGATAAACCGAAAGGGTTGAATTGAGGTGAACGGGGAGAATAGAGATACACACAAATAAAGCAGTGTAGTCAGTCGTTGCCCAGTAGAGTAAAAACTCGCACATAACTCTCGAATTATACATGAATGCAAACGCCATGCTTCTCGTTGTTGTCGGTACCATGTAATGATTACGATGATAGAAAAAGAAAGACGATGGGGATTCACTCTCATGAGCGCTATATGTTACATGCAGGATGATGCTATGAATATATACTAATCGTCTCACTCTCTTCTAACGTTACCATCATCGGTTAGCACAATCGTTTGTTACGTCGCGTACCTTATCTACACATGAAATTTAGCGTTCGAATTGTGTTGAATAGAAATAGTCAACAACAGTAAGGATTTCGCCTTTCGTTCATGTCCCCTGTTTTGTTTTCTACCAGAGTGTTGTGGCTGCAGTCAGTTGAACAGTTGGAGTCAACTGGGCTCGCGTCGGCAGTCGAACAGTGAAGGATTGCTAAAAGCTGGTGCTTTTTTGGTTGGGCTGTAAGTTTTCGGCAATGACATAAACTTCATTACATGAAAAGGAATTAGTGTTGTTGCGCTATTTTGGAAGTGCGTACACACGGCGTTTACGTTAAGATTATGATGTATATTGTCCACTGGACAATGCAGATTGTTAAAAGTGTAAAACAGAATAATTATTTCGAAAAACTTTAGCCGAAAATTCAAATGCAATTTACAAGACATATCTATTGGTTCATACACATGCATAACTAGTATTGACCTATGAAATTAATGCCAACTTACTATGGGTTTCTTTTCATGCCGTAGTGAAGCAAGCGGAGAAAGAAGTTATAGTGTAAACTGTGTATTGTAGTGTTTTGTCGAAAGAAGGGGAAAAGTGTCGGAACTCTTCTGCGCAAAAGTTTTCCACTTAACATTGTTTGTGTCTCTTTCAATATACAATCTGCTTCCGTTCCTTTAGTGCAAATATCCTTGTCTATCCATTAATTCCAAGGAAGTGCTGCCAGTTTACAGTGAGTTTTATTGTATTTTTCTTTTGACACTTTTTTAAGTTTTTGAAACTTCCTGAAATCTCGCGAGTTTAGACTGACTTGTTAGGCTGTATGCTAATGTCATTGATTCATTAACATTCAGTATTTAGTAAATTTATTTAGAAACTGTAGTAAACAATCTCAACAACAATTAAGGGACGATTTACACCTTTAAAATCAAATAATATCTTCTGTAATAATATGCAAAAAGTTATACGTACACATGAAATTGTACGTATAATACGGAAATGATTTTTTGAGTGGATCATATGACTCTAACAATCATTGAATAAATACAAAATTGATTGTTTTTAATAATAATCTTTGAAACCTATTTTGTGACATGTGATTGTTATGCAAACTTGCAAGAAGCAGCCCATATAATCTTAATCCAGTTTTTGATAGCTTTGAGTGACAGAGCCGTAGCTGTGGGATGCTCATAAACTTGCAAATTTTTCTTTCATGTACGCAAAGTGGTATTCATGTGGCTTAACAATTTGTTATTTTTTCCGCACTTACATTGTACATTCATTGTACTTTGTCTTCATACATTGTAGCAAAATATGAATTGCTAATATTCAGTTATCGTTCATTACGCTTACATCATTCCAACCTGTCAATGCAGATTTATTGTGTGTTCTTCCCTAACACTTCTGGGTTCAGATTATTAGTACGCATGAAACATGCTTTTCTACACCGACCATCTAAATGTTAATGTTCCTAGCACGTCCTTGTATCTGGCATTTTTCAAATGTCTGTTTTATGTTTGCTGCATTATGCCGGTACCGATGATGGGGTTTCGTATAAAATTTGTTTCAAAGATTTGAAACTTTAAACCAGCTTATGTTGGGTAACGTTGATGTAGTTTTGGCATAAATAACGCTTCGTGAAAATACCAGCATTACCATGCATCAGTGTGTATCCACTACTTGCCTATAAAATTACTGTGTGATATATGCACTCAATGTTTTTAGGTATAAAATGTTCGTTTCAGTAAATTTGTCGCTATTACGTACGTACGTTTCTGCTTAAAGATTTAATGGGAGTTTTAAAATTGTCAAGTTTATCCGTCAGCGTATCAAGAACTGACAAATTATGAGATATGCGTCCCCCAATTGCTTGCACACTTTACGATGCATTTTACCTATGTCAGTGAGTTCTTTTGTAACCACAAGGAATAAAACGTCTGGATGAATAATATTTCCACAAGACCAAGAACATTGCAAAAAGATTGCTGCATCGTAAAAGAACTAGTGTAGACATTACGTTATGAATTTAGTTTATGATGATGCGATGCATACCTTCAACATTTATGATTTTGAATTTAGTAGCTTGTCTTATATCCTACCCTACCTGACTATGTACAACAGGTACACAATACACAACCCTACCTAGGCTATCTCTCTTAGAATTTTATTCGAACATTAATGGTTTCTTACCGTTTTCTCCCAAAGTAACTTGTACCGACACAACATGACTTTTTATTAAGTATTTGCATCGTGACACTGCTGGTGAGGTGCACTATCCCAACATGCATAAAAATAATCCAAAAGGAGGGGCCTGTATATATGTGTTCTATTCTTGAATGCAAAATTTGAGAGTGAAAATTTATAGATTCTGCTGAGGCACCAAAAGATTTGGAAGAAGTATGACTTAGCCAATTATTTATATTATTATAGTACTATGGGTAGTGAGCAAAAAATGTTATATCCTGTTACTCTAAAATGTTCTCGTATAAATGTGCAACTTTTGCATGTATTGTAATCTGTTCTGCGGCATAATATACTGTCTACCTACGTTATGCTGGTATATGGTAATAATTTAATAGGCTACCAACCATGCACAGAAAGTAGATTGACTATAAAAGTAACGGACTTCCTCTCCTCAAAAGACCAACGTGAGTGAGCAAAACTGTAGCAAATGAGATTTTGTACGACTTTGTTCTCATTGTTAGTGAAGACATAGTTTAAAAAGCCGAGTTCAATGGACCGCGTGGTCCTGAAATACTGAATAGTGATGAAGATTCTGAAGCATCCTTTACCAGAACTGTCATTGTCAAAGCCGAAGAAATATAATGCTACACAAGAAAATTATGAGATACTTTATTCCAAGAAGTATGTTTTGTAAATCACGCTAATAAGAAAAGTAAATGATTTCCGAAATCAACTGTACTAATGAGCAATTAGAGTAACTAAACAGAGATTTTCATCCGGAGAATGCAGCGACAAACATGCAATTCTATTTCCCAAAAACCGTGCATTTGCATCGTAGTGGTTGGGTATACTAGATTTGTAGCTTTAGGATTCGCTTTAAAGACTAATGGTCAAAGGTAAAAATTTACTCCAAATACAATACTTTACATTATCTCATACTATGATTTGCAGGGGTTTTACTGTATAATATACTGTAATCTAAATACCTTTTTGAATAGTACGCAGATGAGATATGTGTATTTTATCCAGTTGAAACATTTATTTAGTTTAGCTAGAAACCACACAACTTTGAAAATTCTCTATTTTTCCTTCAATGACAGAGCATTTATCATCAATGAACTTCACTTTATGTTCTTTTAGGTACTTATGTATATGCTCTAATCGCATTTGCCATTTACTCATTGTTGTTTTTATGTCATATATTTTAGACTTTTCATTTTTTAAATGTTAAGTGCTGAAAGACTGCATATTGCGGCGCTATTCTGTTGTGATATGCAGTGTCTAATACTAATATAGGAATCATGTTGTTGTTTGTCTGAATTTCTGAATGTCAGAAGTATGCATGTATGTAAGAATACGTATGTATTAACTGAGCTTACATATCACAGAGCACAAGTAAATTACACCGCACTCGTCTTTCGTCTACTTGCATATATCCAAATCATAAGTTGCGAATTATTATACGATGTAGCTATACAGGAGATGGGTAATAAACTGCTCATCTCGTGTTTGGTTGTTGTGTTTTGTGCATGTGCTTATGTAATACGTAATGACAGCAGCAATTTTTCAAGCTACAAGTTCAAGTTTTTCAGATTAAAGAAATAGGTTTCTATTCAGTTATTCAGATAGACTTCCAGGTGTAGCTTTGTAAGTATCCTGCAGTTTTACGACTATATTATAGCTGAAGCATTTGATTATTTTGCTTGTTACGTCTTCTTTCGGATTAAATATTTGTTTATGTGTAAAATGAGCAAGGAAAACTGACCGGGCTCAATTTCGGTGATGAAGCAATATGGAATTTCAGTACGTATACTTTCCTATAGTATGAGGGGTTACTTCTTTACGTATGCTTTCTCAATTTAAAAACAAATCTCTAAAAACTCTCATAAAAACTATGACACGATTTGCGCGTTCAACATCAAAACACAGTAATATGCTATAATACTATGTGAGGATCAATTTTTTATGCTCCATTGAGAAATGAGTTAAGTTTGTTTGGGTGTAGAGGTATAAACCCCGCGCGGTTAATCCTCCTATAACTGGCAGCCCGTAAGAAAATGTGAGCTATGAATGCATTTATGGGATTCATTATACCAATATCCGAATGGGTGAAAAGAGCTTTAATATAGGTTCAAAAGAATCGACTAGTTGCAAAAAAGCAGATAATTTTCAAAGCTAGCAATAAAATCTTTCATGAAAATTAGCATATATAATATTGCATTGTAGGGTAGAGTGTAATTTCATTGAGATTTGGTAACATTACTGCTCATCAGAAAATATCGTTTTTATTTGCTCGAATAGAGTGGGAAGCCCAATCCACGCACACCCTTATTCTGTTATGACATAAGCCAGCAAACTGTTAAGTTTTAAAATGGCCCTTATCCATATGAGATGTTACAGAGATATTAATATATAAATTATCGTGAAATGGTATAAAAGTTTCATATCGTATCTCACAACGGTTATTTCGTTTTAGAATGTAGGGATGTTTGCATTAAAGAATATTTAAATCAGCCAAGAAGACAAAACAGTTTGATTTTCCTCCCATTAAATTAACAATGAACCAGCCAACGCTTGTGATTTCAAGAAGGATTTAATTAACCGAAAGGACGACATGTGAATACAAATAGACAAGCTACGACCCTCCTCCATGATTATCACCACCATAGCTTTGAATACTTACCTAGTATTTAAAATTGAAGAACTTTGGATTTTGGTACCTCTTTCAATGTCACTATTTCATATTGCACACCACACCACTGTCATTTATGAAAGATTTATTTTGCGCGTGGATTACCAATGTTGAGTAAACACTGAGTTTTTGCACAAGGAAAATTATGTGAATTTAATTTGCGTATGATGTTTATCTTCCACCTTTTATCAAGCATATACAGAAAGGCTAGTAAAACCCTGAAGGTAATTTTATTTCAGATAAATGTGAAATAAATGTGACATGTTAAAAGAGTTGTTTGGATTATGATTAAGTCATTAGTAAAAACACTTTTCGTAGTTTGAAAATTTGGCACTTGACACCAGTATAGTATAATGTTTCGCTATAAAGGCAAACCAAAACTTTTTGTGCAATTCATAAGAATGCTAAATTAAACGTTAGTTATTTTTATAGTTATAATGGAAATTCGGACTCAGCTATTTGGCATGTCCAATCTAAACATTTGTGTGGATTGATAGTTACGTATTACATGTATCATTGGCAGTCTTGAGTTTAATATTTTAAAATACATATAAGTAGATTGCTGATTGAAAAAGTTTGTATGTAGATTTGAACATGGAATTGCATTAAATGCCAAAGGCATAAATGAAAAAAAAATCTAAATAGAATCATCCAGTGTGCGAGGTGAAAAATGGTGGTAATTTGTTCTTTATATAATATGTAATGTTTCGAAAAGAAATTCAAACTCCAAGTGTATATAGTAATCCTTTTGTATTGTAACCTCAAAACAATGATGAAAATCAACGAATTTTGTTAACACCACTGTAGTCGAGACATTTACTGATTTATCTTCTTGGTTTTATGGTTGTACACGTCATAGTATATTGAAAGGGCACTCATGCCAACTGAAGGACTTTTTGTGTTAAGATCACCTCAAGGCTTCTTCTCTTTTTGACGAGGAAATCATGATGGCACTCATAAATTTTCAGCAATTTACTTCTCATTGTGGAGTGTGAACCATAAAGGAATTTCCTTAAGTGGAATTCAAATAATTTTGCCCCAAGTCGATCAAAATTGGAGATCAGAAACAAATTACAGTAGTTCATATGCGAAACTGAAATCATCAAAAAGCCATAGTTGAGCGTACATACTTTTTCGAAAGAATATGTACCTAGGTATACCTATAATGCATAAATCCATATTACTTACATTTTCGGTGAGACTAAAGGTAAGACGATTTTCCCAGCTAAAGAGAGCATCGTAAAGAGTAAAGAATACGCTGTTGAAGTCGCCACAAGTTCATGGTCTTTTTATTTCAACATAATGCATCCGTTTTATTATCAGATGAAACAAGCAAAATAGTTAACAAAAAATTGATTTATTATGCTTGTTGTACATGTGCTTACAAAGCTTACAAAAGGTAAAATTTGATGAATAGAAAGGTTACGCGTAGTTATACTCCTAACCTGATAAGATGAAGCTTTCGTCATTGTGCATGAAGCGAGGAGTCTAAAATATATAGATGTGCATAGATATTGGTGGTTCATATTGCCACATGATTATTTTTTATTTTTTTCTCTTTTCTGCTCTCGCAATCATGCTGATTCCATGCAAAAGATGTCGAATGTCTCGGTCTCGACGGAGAAGTTAGCATTTTAGATTCATCTTTTTCCCTTTTGGTTATTGGTTAGGTTGACTTCATTTGCCTGCAATACTGCATTGTAGGGATTTGCTTTGAAAAGAATTTATTGGTTCGTCTTTATCTATTGATTGGGGCGAGCACATAATATATTAGGGATTGTGATATCATTATTGAGCATTTGACCGGGGCATTATGCAATCAATGTTGGAGCGTGTAAAAACAATCTTGTTTATTTTTGCTGTATAAAAGGTATATGTATTTTTGAACTCTTCGCTCGTAGATTCATACAATTTACTTAAATAGTAGTATGAATGATGTTATTAAGAAGAGCAATGCGGTTAGTTGCTGGCTATAAAATGAAGTAAACCTGTCAGGATTCATGAATGAAAGGATCATTCTTCCTCTGTTCGGTATTCAGTGGAATGCAATGTAATTATTTATTAGAACTAATCAACGATCAAAATGTCTCGATAAGCGTTCTGGACAGCCCTTTTAATAATCGGAGAAACTTTAAAAGAACAAGTTTCCTTTTGTTGTTTCTTGAATGATAAAACATATCTTTTCCCTTTTCAAAACTTTTGTTTGGTTTAACGTATAGGTAGCTTGAATTGTACAAGAACAGCATGCATGTCTAATGTGTTTCCCATATTTGTCGTCTTTTCTATTTTTGTTTGTTCATTCAAGTACATTTACTGTGGTTGCTTGCTGGTTTATACAATTTAAAAAGTGAAAACCGAATTACAAACACATAGTGTAAACATTCTCTATTTTACTGCATTTAGATTTTAAAATTCTCACGTACGTATACGCACCTCTGCTTTCGTGAATCTTTGAAGTAGATTCTGATTCTTACACATTTATATAAAGTTGGTTAAAGATTGGGAATTTGCGCACATTCTTTTAACAAGGCTATGGAAAACCACAGGGTGCTGACAGAAGAGTGAGTATTATTTCATTAGTAAAAAAATATACAAACTACTCAAAATTGAGAAACAGAGAGCTTAACTAAATTACACGTATCTTCCGGGTACAGGTTCTTTTTGTGTAATATATACGTATAGATTAACATGAAGTAACATCGCAATAGACTTAATATAAATGCAATTGAAAATATCTGCATATCACCTTGTTTTTTGTTTCAGTTCAAATCAAATGCATAAGGAGTCAGTGTGTTGTATGAACAAAATCATACATGAAAATTGTGGTGTCAGCAAGAAGCTGAATGTTTATATTATTCCAATCCGATCAAGTGCCACCACTATAACTTTTCACTCTTAACTTTCAAGTAGTGTGGTTACAGTACTAGCTGTTTGGTGTGGGATGATGTCAAGTGTTCAAGTAGAAGGGTTTCAAGTGGATTATTGAAGTGCCACAACTGGCAGGTTATTTCATGTTCATGCCCATTTGTGACTGACTTGTGCAAGAATGTAGGTGGAAATTGATTTTTTATTGTTATTGCATCTTGTTCATGTTCATACACGCATTATTTCGTTTTCGTTCACTCGCACTCAATATAATGTCTTGAGGCAAAGAAAAGGTAGCAGCATCAGAAACTCGGGGAAAATCAGACTTATTGACTTGTTTTTGTTACCAAACTATCACCACCTTCAAACTCTACTAAGCCAATGTATTATATCTATATGTACATGCCAGTGAGCCAAAGTCATTTTCATTTCCTTCCTTTCTACTACTTTACTACGTACTTCGTTACTCCCCTTACACGGATTCAAAGATTGATGGTTAGCTCCTTTCGTTGGTACGTGCAAACAGAGACATTCTTATTCTTTTATACTCTGTGACTTGCAAGTATTATTCGCTTTTTTCCACTACATTTCCTCATTCTTGTTTCCATCTTGGGTCGTGTTGTACTCATGATAAATTTTGTCAGTAGTGGTCAAAGCACGTGGAACCAATTCATTGCCCCTATGCGATTTGGCTTCATGTATCTTTTTCCTTATGTGTGCATTATGCATTCTAGGAGTTAGCAAAGCATTTTTTGTGCTTTTTGTGCGTACAATATATTGTATTGTATGTTACGTGTGTGCTCCAACTTTAAAAACAATATTAAGGATTGTCAAAAAGCTGCTGAGACTTTTCAACAGTTTTTCCTTATGTGAAAAAATGAATGCAATTTATGACCGTGACACTTTTCAGCTTCACAAGTGTTGACCGTTAAACGTTACCATTGAGCTTACTTTAATCTTAAATCTGATACGCAATGCCGGAACTTGATTTTGCTTTTGTCCACTTACTACTCGGTGTTTTGTGCGTTTCATCGAGGAGTGCGTGGTTAAAAAGGTTTGCGTTGCTTTGCATCATTTTAAAAATACAAATTTGTTCCATCTGTCAAGCAACAGCATGCAGTTGTTGACGCACAAGAAGCTCTTCTTCTGAGACAACAATGTTTTTTGATGAGTATGAAACATAAACAAGATGATGATAATAAGCAACATGAATTTTCCATTGCCTCACAATGCTCATATGGGGTTGGTGTCGTAAAAATGTGCGATTATCATTGTATAAAGCTCATATATTTGCAGACGCTAAGAATCATCATCATTTAAGGTGGGTGGAGTAGTGTGCTGTAATTTTATATTATGGAATGGTTTTGAGTATATAATCCTTACTATATAACCTGACTGACTAGACAATCACTTCGAATCACTTACCTAAAAGCATAATATATTTCTTCATCTTCACAGGAGCGGAATGTAAGATGGCTACTACTTCCTTAAAAATATTTTTCCTCAATTTACCATCAGCTTTTGCCAGTTTTAACTTTTGTAGTCATCTTCATTTCACATGGTTCATTTACGATACACATGTATTGAAGTGTAAGGCGTGGATACATACTTTAAAGAAGAAGGGGTTCAAGTTTGATTAATTTGGTTGCACCAAATCACAAAGTCGTGTCTTCGTTGTAAAGCCAAAAAACATCGACACTCACCAAAAATAGCTGATGCAGGCATGCAAATATAAAACTACGTACTTCTAAATGAATTTAGTTTGGTCCACTTAAGATGCAATTACGATTACGAATACAAGGACAAGTTGCAAATAGCAGTAGGCTTCAGTTACAGAACAATATAAATTTAATATAATTAATAACGATTATCGGTAAACGGTGTACTGATACACTCCACCCAATGCTCCATTTGGTAGACTGATTGTGTTAAACATGGTTTCATGATGACCATACCAAAGTAATGGGGCAATCTTTTTCAATGACTTTTAGACTGCTGGACACAAGAAGACACACAATGTGTTACAACGTAATGTGCTTCTTTTACCAATTCTTTAAAGTTGATCCCAGCATTTGAAAAATTATTATTATGACTCTGCTGTCACTTGATGAGATATTACTAATGCGGGTGCTGCCACATATATCACTATGATGTGGTCTTTAAAGATAATCTTACTGAAAGTTGGTCTCGCCGTGCCTTTCGTATATTATTATGGTAATTGATTTTTTTTGCTTATGTTAGGTATGTGTAGTCTCTCTGGTTTATGACATCATCATGCAACAAGAAGAACATTGCACTCACGTCAGTATTAGAGCGTGCTCAGGATCGCAAGCTCAGGGTGTGTATTTTGAACACTGCGAATGAAGTTGGAAGTACAAACGAATACGAATGTTTGTTGAATTGAAAAGTTGGATCATCATCATCCCAGCTATCATGATAAAAACAGATGTCGTTTTCTGATAATTTAAATTCCAGATGAGTGCATAGTGTACGCATAATTTTGTGGAAAACAATATGCTGCTGGATGAGAATAAACATGTCACGTAGTCAGTTTACGTTTCTTAGTATCGTTTTAAATGTTCATGTGCGTGAGGTCACAAGAATTATCAATGAAAAATTGAGATGATTTGTAAATTCGGCGTGTGCGTGATTTAAACCTCAGTTGAGGTGGCTGATCTTTCGAACACGAAAAGTTGTATTGCCTATCATTGCAAATTCCACAGCACGCACTCGTTCTTCTGATCTGCTGATTTTGATTTTTCATTGATTGTCATTGCATCAAAAGCAACGTCTATATGCGCTTGTTGTATATGTGGTATGCACGTTTCCTTATAACGTATATCTTGATTATAAAGGAGAAATTATTGTCGAGGATTGCTGAAAAATCATTAATATCCTTTAAAAGTAATTGGAGCCCGTTGTTTATTCACGACTTGTGAAAGCGTAGGAGTCGGTTGATAAGAAATCACACTGCTATATTCCAAGTACAGTATAAAGTTCATCATAGATTTTGATGTGTGTTATTATCCGCATCCATTTTACGCATATTAAGGAACTACGCTGGTTTTGGTGATTTTTTAATGGATTTTGACAAATTACTGCCCAACAGCTAAACCAACATATTATATTAACAGCAACTTGCAGATGAACGGATATAAATGTTTACACTCTATGGGAGCTTGGTTCAATAGTTCATTTCACAGTTTGGTCTCAATTGCTGCATAACGTACATAATATTGTGGAATAATATTGCTCCCTGTCTCTCATTTCGCAACATGAGTCGAGAAAGGGTTAGACGAAGAAATATAGACGGGAACCCAGATGTTGAGATGAGTTGTCTTCTTTCATTTCTCATACTTCTAAAACTCTTCAACCCTGAAGTCAACGAAGCCATCCTGGGACATGACGACGCATTCATCATCCATGTAACATAAAAAAGGGCTGGGTAAAAGTTGCCGGAGCACAAATATATATAGTAGCACAGGAAAAACGACGGCGTGTTGTATGTTGCGTTAGTGTCATGAACTCGTCATTGAGCAGTGGTGGTGGTGGTTCTTTGGTTTTAACTATGTAGTACCAGTATCTAAGAAAAGAAAGTAGGTACCAAGTGTGGCAATGGCAAGGTCTAGTTATTATGTACACTATATTCAAGTTTTATTATTAGTTACACAACACACATTATCATGACTTCCATTGCCCTTTCTTTTGATACTATTATGGCATGCCCTTCACAAACATATTGCTAGTCACTTCTCACTTTGTTTAATCCGAAAATTTGCAGAGATGCTAAATAGTTTGGCCTAGCTGAGATGGGAGAAAGAAAGCAGATGAGTTTTTCTTATCCTTCAGACTTCATTATTTTCTAAAACTTAAGAAATTTACTATGCACATTTAAAAAACACATTTGCAATTCAGTTTCACGTACATTTTGTGTACAACATACAGTTATGAACAAGTAACCATAATATTCACCATTCACCTTATCATCGCGATACAATGTTTTCAACTATAGTATATTGCTTTTCCCTGACGTACATTGCCGTTGTTGAGGAGTACGGCAATATTATAGATTGGTTAAGTTGTGTCTTTACACCAAAATGCATATCACATTGTAAACATCACCCTCTTGTTTTCATGTCATTAAAAGATAAGCCCACGCGGTAGGCTACATGGGTGATGTTGATGTTGGTTGTTTGGCCTGTCTGGTATGTTTCTATAGAATAGGTCTTTTCAATCTACTCAAATATGAGCAGAACAGGACAAAGCTGAGAGAAAAGCATGTGGTTTGATGATATTAGTTGCTTTTCATCATCATGACGTTTTTCATAAACTTCCGTTTTCTTTCATTATTATTATAATTTTATCTTATATTCAACTCGTCTGATACAAAGAAGGCGGTGAAAATAGCCACACTAACAAACAGGAAGCTATATTATGCTATAATGCTTCTTGTTTTTGTTGGTAAATGCAAAGATGCAAGTTACCCACCCAGATACATTTTTGCTCCTGCACGTTGGATCTTTTCTGAACTACTCTGCTAATCTACAGTAGGTTTCCCTAGCTTAGGAAAACAACGAAAATTCTGTCGCAATGAAAACTATATGGCCTTGTGCTGTTGATAGTTGGTGTACCCAACTGTTTATTTGAGAGATGCCTGGTGTGTGCATATACATAAACTGGTCCCCTGTGAGAAATGCAGTGTCAATGGATCTAAGTTTTCATCTTCAGTTTTTATACATGGAAAAAGTCAAAGTGTATCCGTATATAAACCCAAGTAGAAACATTTTCATCTAACTAGTTCTTGTTTGCGTTTATGCAGTTATGTATTCTCTGGAAACCTTAAAACACTTCTGCTATCATCAGCAAAATCGTAATGAAAACAAGTACATAAGAAAGCATTAAATGTGTTTTTGGGAGGGAGAAAGGAAAATATCCTTTTCATTTCTTTCCTCAACACGGTTTTCTGGGTGTCGTACCTACATACATACGTATACGGAGGGTGCGGCGTCTTAAAATTTTAAATAAATGCACTTGTAGTGATGTTACAACTTTGAAGGAAGTGCGGCTGCTATGTACTTCTTTCTTCCATCTCTTCAACCACTTATCCTTAACTGTCTTCCACCTTCCGTGGTAATAATGATTCCTTGCTCACTTTCTTCTGGGACTGTGTGTGGGCAAGTTTTGTTGAGTGAAAGAAATGAAAAGAGGCGAAGCCAGTTTAATGTTTATGTACTAAAAGTCGACACACAGGCTCACATTTTATGATCTATCCTTATTTTATTGGATTGAGAGTATGAGAGGAAAATTAGTGGAATGTGATTAAATATGCAACAGTAAGAATTAGGAGCAGTGAACATGGTGTAAGTAGCTGCTTGCTCTGTTGGTACAGTAGCACCACGTTATTAAATGTAAAGAATGCTGAGTTATATACCTTGATCTTGGGGAAAGTGAAATTTTTAGCAAAACAAAAACACGTAGTTACTCGTTGCTCTATTTCTTGTAGAATTGGCTATTTCAAATATATAAAGAGGGCTTGATTATAGGTCTTGATTCCGATTTTATCGGACGGAAAACCTACAGCAAGCAAAAGCTATATGCAACTAAATTACATGGAGTACGCTCTCGACTGCCCAAAAGAATGAAGATGTTTCAAATTGGCAGCAGGCGTTCCCATGAAAGAAGCATTAAATTCTTCATTATCTCTTATAACACTATTATGAATATTTAGTATATAAGGTATTGCTATTTTTCAATTTACCTCGCAGGGATAATATGTAGTTTAATGAACCGTAATGATGTGTTTCAAACGTAAGCTAGTATTTACCTTTACCCAATCAATAATTGTTAATTGAAATGTAGATTCGTGCTTTCAAAATGTTCTGCCCAGAATTAGGCATTAAAATTGCTCTTTGTTTATGCTTCATTGATTTTAACGAACACAAACAAATGAATATTAAAATTTCAAGTTGAGAATATATGACAATGGACAGGGGAGATTTTTGACTGTGCTTTTGCAACCCAACATGCGTTTTGATTTTTACATCGGTGGATGTCGTATGCTAATTAAACCATGATAGTATGTTGTTGTTGCTAAAAGTTCTCATACAGGTATATTATGTACACTATTTAAGATTTATAATTCGTTCACTAATAATTATTGAATGGGACGGAGGGCTCCAAGTATTGAAATTAATTCGAAATCAAGCATTAGCTTTGTAGCGCTCACTATATGTATGTAAAAACTATTTTATTTGCATTGTAGTAAAAACAATCTTACCATGCATTCAAATGAGAATTTATTCGTATTAATAATAACAAAGTGAATGAGTGCGGACTTTTTGTTTCACACTCTGATATGAGTTGGCAGATATTTAAAATGAAATACATACTACGTTACAAGTTACATAATATGATTCAAATCTATTCCTAGGTGGGCTACGTCAGCTCAATGAGAAAGTCTTCTAAGGACCAATGAAATCTTAATAACAGTAAAGTGATGCAGTTACAATCAAATTGGTACCCCACCATGCATGCTCACAATGTGTCCCAAGTTTTTTTAGTGCGGAAATACGTCGAATGCATATAATGGATTTTTCGTCAGTCATTAGCATTCACTTAGAACAAAATGACTGATATGAATGGATCTAGCTATAAAACGAAGGAAACGTCTCCTGCATTGGTAATGCGTAAGAATGAGAAGGGGAAAAACTGAAGACCAAAAGTTTCGCTTGACTTTTTTCAGTCGACTTGGCTCGTGGAAGAGAAAGATGTTAGTTTTTTACGTACCACTCGCATACGTTTAGTGTAGATTAAAGACATTGAATATAAACAAACGAGCATTGTTTTTCGTTCCCCAACTTTAAACTGTAGTGGATTATATGATTCCCAATCCTTTTTAATTTACATACGATACGGGGTGAAAAGGCAGGCACAAAGGAGATTTTTCGACATTTTTTGAAGTTTGATGGTATTTTTTAGTAGTTTCGAATGAAGCTTTTGTGTTTTATCGTAACGTTGCATCTAAATTGAATATTGCAGCTTTGTTGTAAGCCCATAGAAGTTTGAATGCAAAAAGTTGGTATGTAGTTGATGAATTTCATTTTTATTAAGTATTTTTACAAGGAATTTAAGATGATAAGAAAATAGTGAGCGTATTTAAATTCATAGATTGTATATATGCATGCATTGTTAGGTATGTTATATTTTGCATTCTATATTATAACAAAGAATCATATCATAACTATACGTAAGCCTATAATAGGCATAATTTACTTTTCTTGGTTCTGGAATACAACCACAAAGAAAATATAATGGCAAATGATGGTCCATCATCATTTTCATCCCTGTTTTGGAGTTTTGAAGCCCTCGGTTGTGTAAAAGATTGACGCAATTATTGCTTGCAGCTTAAATATCGTTTAGTTTCATACAAGAAAATTCTAATTCTTTGCCTTTATACCACACCTATACCAATAGGCAATTCATCTTCCTGCAACTATCACCATAAGCAGGCAAACTAAAATACGTGCAAAATTGCAGATATAATATGATGAGACATGATACATTGCATGGATACTGAGACGAAAGGTTGATGTCATCATCATCATGACACAATCCGTACCCGCAAGGTCAAATGGAATTTGTGCAATGCGTCGTGTTTTGTTTGACAATGAAAACTTGAAAAAAGAAGTTCTTTGTATGGATTTGCTTGATGGTATGGTATGGCGTACAGTGTACAGTGTTTTTAAATCTGTCGGTTGAATTGTAAGTAGTGATATGACGGCGGCATCACAGCGTCAACATATTATGCTGTTTAAAAATTTAAATCATTTTATACTTATAATATTGAGGATAATATGCCGACAGTTACTCATTTTTTTACAATTAAAGTCTGTGGGTATACTGCATGATAGTTCATCTTTACTTCCTTGTATACGGTGTGTCGTGGCTACATTCAATCCGCGATCATTAAGTAGCTAAATACATGTATTATGCATTATTTCTAATTAGTAAAGTGGAAAATGACTGCAACGATGGTCTCTGTATTTAAGTTACTTTAGCTTTATTACTATCTACGGTTTTATAATGACCATTCAAAGCACGTGAAAATCTAATTCGAAAGCCTTCTAATGGTTGCAAACTTGCTTACGATTAGTTGAATCCAAAATTGAATTACCTAATTGAGAATTCTATATAGTGATACTATTTTAAACATCATAATTTAGTCATTGTCATTGACTGGCTAACAAAACATGGCGTTAGACATTGTCCTACTTTATTCAGTTCAGATTTTTAGATATGACAAGTCAAAGCACATTGAAATATTATGTACCCATGTTTAAAACGTCCATGTTATGTTGAGTTGGTTTAACATTTTTTAAATTCAAAAATGGATGCATAAAGTTTTGAACTATATTTTGTATTTGACAACGCGCTACTAACCTTATTGGAGTGTTTATTCACATTTGGTTACTGTTGATTGATTATATGAATGCAACACATTTACAAAACGAATGATTGAATTGGCGACCTTATGAGGTTCACGTACGCACAACGGGGGAGACTAGAGAATGGGAAATTAAATTTGATTATTGTGTATGTGTCTAACAAAGTAAGTAAGTACAAAGAGAAGGAACCATTGTTGCAAAGATTGTCATTTTGTAATGTACACTATTCCGTGTTATGTATACAAGCATTTGTTATGTTTGCTTAATTGTACTATGTATCATGTTTAAGCTTTGCATTGTTAGCTGATAAAGTGTCAAAATTTTTCAATATGAGCAACTAACGCCAAAAATTGAAACGAAAGTTAAAACCGTTATATACGGTGATTTGCAATTAAATTTCTGGGTATTTAACTTTTCAAATATCTTACTGCTGGGTTGAAAATTTAGATTTGTGAAGTAAAATTTAAACGCAAATGCCGAGATCCTTCTAGCCTTAAATATTCATTGTGCCGTGATATGCTGGTCTTTTGGTGCCGTTGGTATTTATACGGTGAATATGCTTCCTTAATTGATTTTTTGTTCGTCTACGGTTCATTTCCTACAAGACGTGATGATATTAATTTCACATGATGTAGCAAGTCTTGAAGAAAAATCTTTAGCATTTGGCATTGGTCGGTTGTATTTGTTAACGCATTGTACTATCGTACGTGCACATTTGAAGCACGTCCATAGGTATTGTAGATATCATTTCTTTTATATTACGAATACGTCATGGTATAAAACCAAAGTATGGGTATTTAATTTATTAGCATTGACTCAATTGAATATTGTATGTATTCCTGCAAAAATATGCTACGTATACTTATAACAATGATTTTACATACTGAAAATATATAACCTCTGAATCTGCAACTCATTTTGTGAACCTCAGTTTGAATGTTTTGTTTCGTTTATCTATTGATATACAACAGGCAGGAGGTTGCGATCACCTACGCTCATACGCAACAATTTTCGGCAGGCATTTGATCCGTATTCTGGATACGACATTGACATGATGACCGTGTAAAAAAGAAACGGCTTGACATTTTTTACATTTTGTTATGGTCTGCTTCACATATAATCTTGATTCTGAGAAGAAAATGATTTTATTGTGTTGGTGTGCCGTGCCACTTCTTTGCCTGAATGGTTCATTTATTTTGTGAAATATGTAAACGGACATGACTATGACTTAGGTTAAAGAGGTAAAGAATGTTTTGTACTATACGCTTTGCAATATGTTTTCCATTGTTGTTGGCGTACAGTTATTGAATGTTCGTTTGTATGATTTCGGATGGATGACTTGTGAAATAATGCTTGGACGGAAAGGCAGTACAAAGTTCAAGCGATGATGGCAGTAATTGAAGTTAAGAAAAATTGATTGAGCGTAAGCACAACGAACGATGAACGTCAAAGACATTTGGTGTGGTAGTGTGAAGTTTTAAGTTTCAAACTCAATGCTATATAATATGAAATATGATATGGCCGGTGGCCACTTATAGTTCCTAGCAATCATGATCAATTTTCAATTTCAAGTGTGTTAATGAAAAGCAAAGAGAGGGTTCACGATTAGATTATTTTCATCCCCACTTTATATTCATTTTATTTTATACAATCTTTCAAGAGAAATGACATTCATGTAATCACCTGGCGAGTTTTAAAATGGTTTTATTCAACTATAGATGCAAATCTAGTTTTTGATCATTTTCCTACATTCGTGAAAATATTTTTATAAATCTGAAGTCAAAAGCCATATAAATCTACATTTCACGAATGGCAGATCTGCTGAATCCATTCTGTCTTTGGTTCTAAATTTTGTACGAAAGTTCATTAATTTTGCCATGCACTGATAGCTTCATAGCCAAAATACTAGCTTGAATTTTCGAGTCAGTATGCATATGACAAAACCATGTTAGAGGTCTATGATTTTTCCGTAATATGAATGCCTAGTTCATATAATATGGCTACAACGTCGCCCTATGTTGCTCTACAGTGCATTACACCCAACAAAATGGATAGCCGGCTTTGACGCAGAATGGAAAAGTAATCCCTAAGTTGAACTTCTCACTAAAAAGCGCATGGTGCATGCTATTTTCATAAACACCGGAAGCGTCCATAATTTCCTTTGAGTCAAAGGAATGCACTCTTCATTGTCCCACAACTAGATATTATGTTACAAACAAATAAATCCGGTGCACTTAAATCAATTACATGTGTCATGACGTACAAATTTTAGGCATTTAACTTCAATTTAAAGCACTTGCTTTCAAACATGTGCCTTCATAATTGGAACAGAGAGAGACTGCAGACAGTTCCGACATAGTTTAGAGGATTTTAGAGATCTAATAACGCGCATTATATGCGGCTATATTTGGAAATTGATGTCTATGTTGTCTTTCGGTTCAGAACCGCACTACTGTTTCAACACTTCAACACCAATTTGTGTTTTGAAAGTCTGTGTGTTGGATTGTACCTTACACAATTAAACAGCTTTGCGAGTTGAACTGCAATCATTTTCCTTTGCTGTTAAAATATCCATGTTGAAAGTGCGTAATTTTTCCCGATGATTTCAAGCGTTGTTCAAGAGACTTCAATTTCAACTTCCATTTCCCTTTTCTAAAAAATTTGTGCGTCGAAAACAACACATAAAACTTGGTTTACACAATTTTCTAAAACACGACCTTTGGAAGAAACTGGTCAAACTAACAAGTATATGCATTTGTTTTAAATCATGTAATCAGTATAATAATCTATCATCTTCCCACCCTTTCTTGTTGTTGTGTGTCTATTTGTGTGCGGTCTTTCAGTTGCCATTCGTATATGCATGAAAAATAAGGTGAAACAAAAACTGCATAGTATGATTGAGATACAGACATCCACTTCATAAATATATGGAGTAAAGCGTATCTCAAATGTTAGGGAAAACAACAGTGATGGAAGAACACACATGCATGTCCTCAGTCGTGAAAACTGAAAACCACACACACGCCCTTGGCAAAAGCAGATTTTATCACTTTCTGTCTATACGCATTGTAAAGATGGAAAACCTAAGTTTTGAAACATGGCAAAAACTCAAGTATACGAACAATTATTGCGTGTAAAAACTGTATCTGTAAAATCGTTAATCGTAGTGCTAGACAAGAAAGCTAGACGGTACGAATTTTTTTCGAGAGAACAAGAAGACCAAATTTTTAAACAAAACAAAACCATATGCACTATATTTAGGAAGATCGTGATTCAAGAAAACTTAAATTTTTTCCCTTGTATTGCGGTATTACTTTTCGTTTTCAATATTCAAAAGTGCTTATAACTTACATATTATGTTACGTAGATAGGGGGATGCAAAGTTGTGTGTTGTGTTGTATAACTCTACCCCATACCACTAGACCGGAACTAGAATCGAATGCTTACATCATGAGAGTTAGGCTAGAAAGGTATATGATAATACTTACAATACAAACTAATTCCACTTCGTAGCGAAAATGGTTATACTCTGATCATAATGCTTTCTGCACACCTGGGAGTGAATGAAACCAGTAAGTGTTCGGGCTCATAAATCTGGGCCTTTTTAAATGTGGAAACTGTGGTGTTCTGTAAGTTTGGCCGACAATATAATTGTTGTTTGTCGCGTTTTGCATATTTCTTTCCTTCCAACACCAATGCTGGACCTAAGTCTTATAATCCTGCATTCATTTTCGGCACTACTACTAGAATTAGAGCCAAGTTGTTTTGCTATTGTTTTAAAGTATCTCGTAGTACTAACGACATCCCTTTAGATTTAACTTACTTGCATTATGTTAGTGTCAACTCCAAGTCATCAGTAATCTTAGAATGATGATCTTTATGGTGGATGCAGTCAGAAGATTTAGTGCAGAATATTTATTGCTGTTGTTTTTAATATGTATGTGTGTTTTGCTGTCTTACTACGTCTTACCTCATTATCTCTACATTTTGTTTCTCCATTAGATTATTTTGCATAACTGTAAATACTAGCTAGTTCTCGAAAATGAGCAGCGATGCAACTTGTCTTATTCTGGTGCGATGTTTTCTTCTAGCACAAGATTGTTATAGGTGATAGGTTTTAGCAGCTACGTGTGTGTAGTGAGTATTGTCATATTTTGTCTTAGAATATGTGCATTTTTGTAACTTATCTAGAGGTGTATACGCAAGTCTTTTTGTTTCTCCGAAACTAATAATGTACGTAGTCGCAGGACTTAGATTTGATCTTACAACTTAAATAAATGAAGATGGGAAAAACATGGGAAATGTGGTAATATTATGTGTTAGGGAATCCGTGTATATACTTCATATTTTGTACTCGTACGAAGGGTTGGGCTTGGCTTATAGTCTGCTCTTGAAACGTTGAAAGTGAAGGCGATGATTAATGATTGGAGACGTTAAGTCGGCCTTCTTATAAAATTTACAGGTATATACATACAATTATAAGCTTAGCTTGATACACCTACTACTCACTCACCACACCATACTTTGATACTTTGAGTCAGTGCATTGTCCATTGATTACAGCATCTCTCCTTAATTCTCCTTTTACATCCAAAATCGGCAAGTGAAACTTCTTTTCTACACTCCTTCATTGAGCGTTGTTAAGTTTCACAGCAAAAGAATTCAAGCATTTTAATATGCTAATTTGACTATTCAGTCATATACTTTATCAACTGCATTATTATGATAAATGTTGGTACAATTCCCGTGTTGATTTCAGCGATAAAAGCTTCCTTTGTTTCCATTTTGATGCAAGCAGAGTCAGAAAGAACTGCGACTATGCAAACACTAATCTTCCTTCAATAAAAATAAAATATTATATTACCTTCACTTCACCAAATGAAAAATGGTGTTGCGTCTGCGTATGTGTAATTTTACAGAGTTATGCCTAAATGCATGGTGCGTAGTGCGTGAGCATAAGAATGACTATCTCCGTTTTTCTACCATGAAATATTCATGATTCTTTCCATTTGCATGCACATGTTATACTATATACGGTGGTGTCTGCGTTTTGCCTACATTGTCACATATTCCTAATAAGGCGCTGAGTTTTTAATTGTAAAGTATAGGGTTATCCTGAATAATTCATGCCTTTAGTGAAAGATTATTGACATAAAAACATAAGATGACAGTTCTACGTCAAGATTACCATTATACCCGTCAGTTTTAATCGTCATGAACGTGAATCATTATGATAAAAGTGTATAAAACTAAATTATACTATACTGTCATTTATTTATCTAGTCTGGATTGCTCATTTGGCTCTCATAGCTGGATCTCTGCCTAACGCTAAAGTAATTATTGCCAGTTGCGAATCCATACGTATTGTTCATGACATCATGTAATGCCTGGAACCCATATACGCGGTTAAGGAACTCATTGTAAAAACGTATGCAATGAAAACTCGAACATAATTATGTCGAAATGGTATGGTTTAGGCAGGCAAGACAGCTGCACTAATATAGTATGGTTAGATGTAACTTTGTAATTTGAACTGCAACGTATAAATATTCGTGTGGAGAGATTGATTTGTCTGGTGATTTAAAAAAAATGATACAATATATTTTGGAGTTTCTCATTGTTTTGATTTTCAAAGGCACACCACCTGGAACAGAGTGATAAAATGTCTTTTAGTCTCGACCTGCAGACTCAATTGTAAACATTTTTCGTTGAATCATTTTATGCTGTCATTTCTAAAACAAGCAGACATTTTGTCGTCATTTATGTGGCTTTTTAGTCAATAGATAAGACTCTCCGTGCTCGAATACACTGCCGTATTGGTTGTGTTAGCATGAAATAGCTTCTATTGTAGTTTTGTGACGTATGGTGCAATATGAGAAATGAGTTGTCTAGAAAGCTTGAACTTACAAACACGTTTTTCATTTCCTCGCTTGCATGCAATCAGGTTATCGAGTGTTGTCTATACATGGTATGCACGCATGAATCCACCCAATGACTTAATCTTTCTTGAATCTATTGAAAATTGTACGAGAAATCTGTGTAGAAGTGATGGCTTTAAATTCTACATGTGCTGCCACTTGATAACCTTGTTGTTGACATTGTCCGACACAGACACATTCGAATGTAATAGTATGTGAAGGAGAGAATCGATCTAATAGGTTCACCCTATTAAAAACTTTGAATATACAATCTATTTACTTAAAGAAAGTATCCAGATGAATTGATTCACACGATAAATATGAGAAGAGTCATACTAAATCACGGAAAACCAAATAAATCATCAGGCTTATTTTGTCGAGTAGGGTGGGGTGTTTGATGCTATATAGTTTATTTACAGCCGTACAACGTACGATGGATCAAAATTGAGGAAATGCGTGTTTGTATGATCACACATTAAAGAAAATATGTATGTATATTGCATACAAATGTTTCATTCGTCTATAATACTTCTTAGTGCATACCCGCTTTAACGTTATTAAGTTACTGTTTTAGCTCAGTTGTTACAGGAAAAATCACAGATATGACACGCTCAATCGATTTACATATGATGAAAAATTGTGGATGTATTTTATTTTCATGATTGAAAGAAGATGATAGATAATTAAGTTATGATGTAATCTCACATCATACGTATTTATTGCTTTGGGTGTGACCACATCGGGTGGCACTCAAATGTGTTAAATTAAACATCTCAGATTTTAATGACAGAAATGTCAAAATCAGACATGAGTTTTAGGCGCTACTTTAACGAAGCATTTGAAGTGTACGAAACAAAACAGTCCTTAGTCAGTGTCTTCTATTTAAAGTTGAAAATATGTACCATTTCATGTCATTCATCATCTCGACTCAGAGACGAGATTAAGAATGAATGAATTCGATCATGTCATGAGACCAAAAGTGTTTAACTTAGAAAATCAGATCTGTTTAGTGTTATATTTATATAAATAAAGTTCTTAGTATGTCTTATTGTTGATTCTTTTCATTCATTCTTTAAACTGAAAAGCGAAAAGACGAAAATCACATTTAAAAAACGAATTCAACACTGTAATCATTCGTCCATGCTATATTACATAGTTTTTTTTGCACAGCAGGGGACAGTGGCCATGCCATATCATCACAAATATAATTTACAGCATTTTAAAGTCCAGCTAAATTGGATATGACTTGGTAACAAATTCCATAAACGCTTGTATTATAAACCTAGATTTTCTTTTCAGTATTGACTTAATTACGCAATCATCGCTACAGCTCCAAAAGTTATACCTAGTACAGGGCAAATTGTTTTTAAGGCTTGAACCTTACGTTATGTCTGCACTCTGCAGATTGTACAGTCTAGCTGGCACTTCCTGACAATATATATATACTTCGCCCGGTAAAATGATGATAGTGCGTGATCAAAGGTCGACGACAACAACAACTTAGATTTTAGACGATAGTGCGTAGTTATGCGTGGGAGTATTGTTTAAAGTCGTAAAACATTCTAGCTTCAAATAAATGATTAATTTCAAAATAACTTAAAAATTTGAATCATCAGCGTTGCTGACGGTCAAATGAATCCAGTCCTCACAGAATGTTCTGTTTCTATTCATATGCACAATATAATGAATGACCAAGTGTGCGTGTCCGCTTTTATCAAATCAAGTGCTTCCTGCTGTGACGTATAATTATATAAATTATTCTTCGTATACCCCTTTCTTTTTGTACAAAACTGCGACGGCAAAGGTGATACAATTCTTCGTACATATATTTTGTTGTATTCATATGTATTTTATCTGCTTGATGATGGCTGCCAACCGCTCGCGCTTTAGATAATGATCGAAAAACATTTGTATGTGTGTGGTGTATAGGTAGTTCAATTTAGAAAGGTTAAAAGCACAGTAGTTGTATAGATGTTGTATCAACTTGCTGTATTTTGTGGCTTCACATTAGCTTGAATCCAAATCTCCTACTGTTATTTCTCAAATCTCATTTTAATTTAACATTACAATCTTGATAAATAGAGGAATAACCTTTAACTTGGGCCACACTCTAAATCATGACATTCTCTAACCTAGTAGGATTCTATTGTAGAAGAAGCAAGAGACGGGAAAATAAAATCATTTATTTCATGGTGATACAATGGACACACGCGTTTTATGCAATTCCAAAACTTAAGGAATGTCTTTTAGCTATACATATAGTAAATGGTAGCGGTGGGACATCTTGTACTAATTAAAGAGGATGTACATATGTGTAGAGCTGTCCTTTTTTGTAAGGATAATGCATACCAAGAGAACATAACTTTCAGCTCGGCTTGGCGTAGTTTTCCCAGTAGGTGCTCTTTTCCAAGACCCGATACCGTGTAGATCGTGGCGATGGCATGTGCTAATCTAGAGAAACGATCTTTTCAAGGAGTTGTTTTAATTTCTTCGGTAGCAACATAAAGAATACATAAACACAGGAATGTATGTAATATGTCTCAAGAATCAATTCGGTAAATCAGGATATTTGCTAGAAGTTCAACAGTAGAATAACAATATTTGCGAATATGACTCTTTTACTGAAGAGACTGAAGAGAGAATGCCTATTCGGAATTCTCCCCAGGCTAAACATGAGGCAAGGTATTTTTATTGCCTATCCCAGCATTATCTTTTTAAGCATTTCACTGTTTTCTTAATAGCTAGCGAAGGATGCAACGGGATGTTGTTTACTGTTTACTACCTTAAATTTATATCCTTTTTTAAATGGTCTCCCGACTCTCATTTATGTTAAAGGGTGTTGCCGACGTGAGCGAAAACGGTTGAGATGTTGTCTTTTTGTCTTTTATGGTTTTTACTACTTTTTGCTGAGAGGCTGTAGATATGCATAACTTTACAAATTCACAGTGGTACGCATACGGTTGAAGAGTGAAGAGGTCTTCTTTCTTGATCAAGTGGTTTGGCGGCCTGAGATGAAAGATTGCATCAAGAGTTTGTTTGGAAGAAAATTGTTTAACAATTTAGCGGGTAAGACGGTATGCACACATAATGCTTACAATAATTTCTAAATCATTGTAAAAATGTAGAATAGTAAATCACAAAGATTGGATGTTCTATAACATCACAAACCTGTGGTTACATTTTTTGGGCAGCATCATAGCATGTGTCCAAAGAGAATTATTCTCACTCTCGAACATTTCCCTAGTTATCATAAAACCGAAGCTTCCTTCTAAAAATGCATAATTTTTCTCGACTCCTAAAATGAACGATGCAATCTTATTTTTCCTTTTTTGTCAAAATACCGTGTGAAAACGTTATTGATTCAGTTGTCGCTTGTCATTTTATGTTCGTTGTAAAATCACGAGTCTAGACAAACGAACGGTTGACAGTGATTTGTGCACGTGTATCATGTCATATAAGAAGACACTTTTGTGATGCCTGACTGGACTATTCAATTTTTTAAAGCAAGGGAGGCTGTTTTACAAGTATACTCTAATAGCATAAAGATCGAAAAATGTCAAGATTGACAGTATACTTTTACTTTAGCACAGTCCGTAACATTTTTATTTTTCCGCGCAGCCATTTTTTAGATTATCGCTAGGTGCAAAATCGCATAAAGGCTTTTTCTAAAGAAAACACAACTTTGGTATATTTCATGCTGATGGCTGACATAAAATTATGCAAAGCCAAATTCGTGAAAACACGGTCTTCTGCGTATAGCATGTAACGAAGTTTACTCGAAATTACAAGTTGCTGTCAGTAGTCACTAGTATTCAATATGACGGGTTTTACTGCTTATGTCTTAAGAGCCGATAAACTTGAGGATGGATTTGCTCACACATATTTGCTCCATTTATGGTTGTTAAAAATGTAATATTGTTATCATCTTGCTAATAAATTATACATCTATACTTTTTGCACGCACGCATTTTACGTACTTTGTATCGATAAAGAGTAGAAGCTCTGCGTTTTTGGCATGGCGGAGGTATAGTGGGTGTCGATATTTTGACTGTCCCACTTATTTGGATTATCATGCACAGATTCATCCAAATCCTTGGTATGGATTTGTTTTATTCGCATCTGTATAAGCTATGCGTCTTAAGGTTTGAGGAAAAACAAGTCAAAGTAGATATCTTTGATGGGTCATAAACAGATTCCAGTAGACATTTATCCTTTGCTCACAGGAGCTCATTTTACATGCATAAATTATCTATGCATGAAATAAAATGATGCTCTACTTTTACTATTTTTCCATATCTGCTCCATACCTATTTGTCAACAGTTCATGCTCCTAACGTATGCGGGGTTAAATGAGAAGATGTTCGTTATTTGGTGCTGGTAGTGTTTATATATTTGCCTATATTTTCAATTAGTATGTCTGCATACGAGAAAGAAACTTACGTAAGAGCAAAAAATAATAATGTTTTGATGTATTATGCGTGTAAGCGTACGTACATATGTATGTGGGCGCGTGTGTTAGTGTTAGATTACCGTTTATGCTATGAAAACAATATGAAATGAGCTTCATTATTGCTTTAGTCTTAGGAGAGCGTCTTCAGTATCATCACCATCAAAGAATTTGCAAGTCAGAAAACTCGCGAGTGTGTATATGTATGTATCAGGAAGTTTCTTTTTATGGCATATTATAAAAATGTCGTGTGTGCTTTACGCATGTAACGATGAGCGAAATATATTTCAGTGAAGAACAAAAATGATCTCTTTTCCATTTAGCTTTCTTGGCGTGAACCGTGAAGACCCTGGCTAGCTGCCGAAGAGTGTGTTGTCGCATGAAGATACAGTTACATACATCTTTTTACTGCACAATTCAATGTTAGCCTGAATTGTCATGCATAAATGCAAAATGTTTGCTCATGCATAATTGAGTGTGATTTTTTAGTGACTGTGTATGGCGCAGGTCCTCTCGAATTTCATTGAAACGTTTGAATGTATAATTGAATCTTGGTGGTCATAAAATGGAGAGATTAAAGTTTAATTGGCTATTGATTGTTGGTAGGAGTTGTTTATGTTGTTGTGAATGTGTATGTGCATAATACCAAATGTTGGTTGGGTGTCTTGTGAAGAAAGGACGTAACTCTTGCAAATATGTAATTCGAACTAATTGCAGTTGAATTTGCACACTTTAGCCTGTCATCCGATTTCATGTATCCATTTCATGCATGAATATCACTGTTTGGATCAAACGCATTCAAAGGGAGGGGTTCATCCCCTCCCTTAAGCCCAAAACCAGGACCCAGTGGAGTTGGCACAAAGAAAGCGAAAGCGGGTGGAGAAAGTACAACTTCCAGTGTGGAAGAACCTGAGGATATTCCCCATGCAAAACCTGTGCCCCTCCAGCTAAAATTTTGGAACTGGGGCCTAGGCAGCACTTCTAGATACCTTCAGGGGACGCAACTTCTCGTCACCCATTTTACATACCATGGTCCTTACAAAGCAAGTGTTCATACCTTGCCCCCAAGTCAGGGGCCAGGTGATACCTCTCAGGAAGAAAGGGATTCCGAAGCGTATGAGTCAGTTGGTAGAGCTTCTCTGGATACCAGCTTATCCTTCTTGCCTTCAAGTGTTCAGCAACATCAATTATCGTATTATGATGATCAAGGAAATAATAATGGCGACACTCCTTCACCTCCAGTGTTGCCTGCCATTGGATCCTATTACAGATATCCGAGGCCAGATGCAGACGTTCCAGCTGGATCTCCTGCGCCTCCCTCTATTCTACTGCCATATGTTCCAGATATTAGGGAGACCACCCGATCCCGCACTCCAATTTCCACTGCCGAAATTACTACATCATTAAGTCCATCTTCGCCTTTTGTTCGTGTAACTAGTTATAGTCCTACTTCAGCAGATGCCAAAGAAATACAACGTCGTAGTGGTAGTAGTTCAGTAAGGTATTCCAGAATTTTTGATCTCAATAGTAGTAATGCAAGTAGCCAAAGAGGAGGAAGCGGACGAGGACAGAGAGGTCTTCGACATACCTCGTCCAGGAGAGCAAGGGCTCATGGTGGCCGAGGAAAACCGACCTATGACCGTCAGCGACGTCATCATCGCCAGGTTATCCCGGTTGTTTGTGAGTGGTCGATTGGAGATAATAATGTTCAAGAGTGTCTTCGTCGCTTCGGTATAGATGAGGCTTCCATTCTTCGACGGGATCGAAGAATCAGAATTACGTGTTGTAGAGAGGATGCTCGTTTCATTTATATATTTTATCGGATCATGTATCTTTTAGGAGAGTTTGAAGAGGTTTGAGATTACTTTATCAAGTATTTTTCTCTTTTATTACTTCTACTCATTTAATTGGGATTACAGTATGTCTGACATGTGGATTTTGCATTGAAACTACGATGCTTTGCTAAATTAATGCTTATGCAAAATAATTTATGCTTTCACTAGTGTGACTTTTTAAAGCGAATGTTTAAATGATGTTGTTTTATTGCTCTCTTTTAAAGGAATTACAAACGGAGCTTGAGAGCCATGCCGCGACTGTTTCTGCTCTTGGTGGATCGGGGAGAATGGTTGCATCTTCCATGGATAAACATGAAGATGCAGCAGCTCTTGTCAAACGGCTAGATGAAATGAATCAACGATGGCATAGTCTCAAGCAGCGATCAATGGCTATTCGGTATGCAAAAATCTACCTTGTCAATGATGTTGATTGATGTCTAGTCGTTAATTCTAGAATGTTAAATCAAATTAAAATGTTATATCTCTCTTTAGGAATCGATTGGAAAGCAATGCAGAGCATTGGCATGCTTTGCTCTTGTCACTTCGTGAATTGATAGAATGGGTAATAAGAAAAGACACCGAGCTAACAGCTTTAGGGCCTTTAGCTGGAGATGTCATGGCTTTGCAGAAACAAATTGTAAGTAAATCGTAACTTGTCCGGTAGATAAAATTCTAAAACTACCATTTCCAAGTATGGGTGAAAGTATACGGAAATGCGTATGTGCACGGGGATGATGTTACGAAAATTGTATGTTCGAATTTCCATTAGGATGACCACCGATCGTTTAGAAGACAATTGGAAGCTAAACGGCCTATTATTGAGACAAACTTGATAAGTGGAAGACAGCATGTTGCCAATGAACCCCCTGTGTCGGAAGCCAGCGACTCGGAAGGTAAGAAACAAATTATTGGATCATGATAATGTAATTACCCTTCACGCTAATATTGACTAAACTAAACTGCCTCTCTATCTTTTGTCTACCATGTATCGTTCATACTTCTAAAAGTAATGTCATTTTTGAAGCATTCCACGTAGGAAGAGCTATAAACTGTTTGTGTGGCAGGATTTTCTCCAATATGTGCATAGCAGAATAAGGATTCCAGCATGTCGAAATAGTATAACCTGTCACTTGCACACTTTAGATCACCTTTCGTTTTGTAATAGAAATCTGTTCGTGATTGTGAATTTCGTATAACGTTCTGACTACTCACAATAAAAGCTTCATGTTTGCAAGAGAAAGGTGAAAGTTTGAATGAAAACTTATGTATAGAGCTGGACGAGAATATATTTATTCGATCAAATTGCCATTGCACTGAAGAATAAACAGATTGATTTGCCTCTAAAACTCAATTTTATTTTACTACTATGGCGTGTTTCGTTCAATTTTCCCTGCCTATAGGGCTGGTATAACCTTCTCAATAATATAACCTGAATGGAATATACATTGTGTAAGCTCGCATTGTTGAGTGCAAATATTCACATTTGTAACCCACAAGTTAAGATTAGAATTCAGAGTAAAAATGATACATTTTCTGTTAATGAAGGAAAACAATTGGAAAGTATGGTAGTGATTGACTCGTGAATTTTGTTCAACAGGAAAAGATATGGACTCTGAAAACAGAGGGTTTCGTCACGCCGAAGTTGCTGCACGGGAACTCACTCGAAGCATTCGACGGGAAGTTACTAAATTGTCAGAAACATGGCTGGCCCTTCTTAGTCGTTCTGATAACTGGCAACTCCGTCTTGAAGAAACTATCACGGTACGTGTACGCTTATTGTCTGCTTTAGTTTCCGTCCTACAAGGAAAGGAAAGGTGTACATTGATACACGATACCAAATATTTTAGGCATGTGCAATATTATGTAAGTACTAAAAGAACTCGTATTATTTTCCTGTTGCCTGCTGAGTAAGATAAATATCGTTTTCTCCCCTCTCGCACCGTCCAACTAACAACATAATAGACACAAGTTTGATGTATAGTATAGTACAAGAGTATAGGTCTTTGTTCACGGAAATGGTTTGGTTGGTTCCCCATGGTCATGATTTTGTTGAACCAGATATGGAAGGGGAATTACCTAACACCCGCGACAATGTCAGTGCAGTAATAATCATGATATTTAATGTATCTTAATCCTATCACCCTGTATTTTATAGCGAATGAAAGCTTTCCAACAAATGTTGGATGACGGATCTGCCAGACTTGCCACCGCAGAAGCCATCAAATCCAGATGGCATACAATAGCTGCAGCAGCGGACAAATCAACACTTCTTGACCAACTTAAGGTAAGTTTTCAGGGAAAAAAGTTGTATTAAAGTGTTTGTCACTTGTGAGATTTCCGAGGGTGAATTTTCTTTCCGCTCCCACTTCCATCAAATATGTATGGTTTTACATCAATTTTCTTACTTTCTCCAACAGACATTTAGAGAACATATCAGTGCAACTCAACGAGCAGTAAATGAGATAAATGAACATGCAGCTATGCTCACAAACACGAACGTCCTCCTTTCAGCTGCAAATGTTAGCCGAGTTGATGACTTAAATTTAAGACTGAAGAACCTTCAGCAGTGTGCAGAAGAAAAGGAGCATGAGCTAGCAGCTATGGGAGGAGGGCAATCCTTCCCTTCTGTAATGGCTCTTATTCCGTCATCAAGTAATGCGTCTGTCGAGCCGCCTTGGGAAAGAGCTCTTACGACGGCTAAAGTGCCTTATTACATTAAGTAAGCGATTTGGAAATGGAGATTCATTATTTCTATTTTAAAATGTTTTGCCTCTACAATACCCCATTCTACATCCATTAATAAAAATAAAATTTTAGTCATCAGACGCAGTCGACGCAGTGGGACCATCCTCAAATGACCGAACTTCTGTCCTCACTAGCTGAATACAATGAAGTTCGCTTCTCTGCATACAGGACTGCCCTGAAGTTGCGTTCAGTTCAAAAGGCTATAAAATGTACGCGTAGTACTAATAACATGTTTTCCTTTTTGGGAAGATATTATGTTACTTAATTTATTCTTTAAATTGGCGATAACATTATCTGACTGATGATTTTTAGTGGACAAGCTGTCATTAAAAAATGTAATCGAAACATTTGACTCCCTGGGACTTCGTGGCCACAATGACAGATTGTTGGATGTTTCTGATATGATATCAACCCTTACAACCTTGTATAGTATATGTGCTACACACCAACAAGCTCAAATGACAACGTCAACTGAACGCAAAGGTGCTTCGTCGCAACAACATTTGTTTGATTCCCCGTTCAACATACCGTTTGTAACAGATATGGCATTAAACTGGTTACTAAACGTCTACGATTGTCAGCGGACAGGCCAGATTCGTAACTTGTCCTTCAAAGTTGGTACTGTGCTATTATGCAAAGGCCCAATGGAAGATAAATTTCGATGTAAGAGCATTCAGTAAACATTATCAATAATGCTAATTGTGTAAATGTGAAATGTCTAATTATGCTCCTCTTTCCTGTAGATCTGTTTCGATTGGTGGCTGACGTCAATAAACAAGTTGACCAGAGGAAACTTGGTCTGTTACTGCATGACTGCATTCAGGTAAGCCTGCCGAAATTCATTAAAAGTCAGTAACCCTTCATTGAGAAATTATAAATGACACATTTTGATTTATTTTTCTAGATTCCTAGGCAGTTGGGTGAAGTAGCTGCGTTTGGTGGCTCAAACATTGAGCCATCAGTTCGAAGTTGCTTTGAGAAGGCAGGAAAGGATAAAGTTACCATCGAGGTAAGTTGATCAGTGATGGATGCCAATACTTTGAACCTAAAATAAGTTTACATTTTTTCCTGACAATCACTAGAAAATTAACTACATTTTTAATTTTAAAGGCTGCCGATTTCCTGGATTGGGTAAAGCAAGAACCCCAAAGTTTAGTTTGGCTTCCAGTTTTGCACAGAATTGCTGCTGCAGAAAATGCGAGACATCAAGCAAAATGTAATGTGTGCAAGCAAGTTCCTATCATTGGGCTGAGGTAAGATAACTAGCTTGAGTAATTGGATATAATCAATGAATTTATGATTCTTTAAATGACATTTCAAATTAATTTTATGTTAAAGGTACCGGTGCTTGAAGTGTTTCAACTATGATATGTGTCAAAAATGTTTCTTCAATGGGAAAAAGGCCAAAAACCATAAGTTGACGCATCCAATGCAAGAGTACTGTACTGAAGTAAGTCAAAGTTGATTTGAGGCTATACTTCCTCTAAAATATTTCGTGCTTATACTAAACTCTTTGCGCTGAATTGAATAACTATAAACTGAATTATGTTTTTATGCAGACCACTTCCGGAGAAGATGTAAGAGATTTCACCAGGGCTCTGAAAAATAGATTTAAGTCAAAACGTTCCTTGCAAAAGCACAGAAAGTTAGGATATCTTCCAGTACAGAGCGTTTTAGAAGGGGACATGTTAGAGTCTCCGGCCCCCAGTCCACAGCATTCCTTATCACCTGATATTCATTCACGAGTGGATACATATGCGGCTAGATTAGCGGATGTAGAAATCCGCAACAGAAGCAATTCTACGCCAGATTCGTGAGTAGCAAAATTTTGTCTTATCTTTTTCTTGTATGACCAAAATCTTATGAGACTTACGTTTGAATGCAACTGCGTTATATGCATTACAGGGAGGACGAACACAGTCTTATCGCTCAATATTGTCAGTCGTTAACTAGAGGAGATGGGGTCATCCCTAGAAGTCCTATTCAAATAGTAGCTGCTATTGACGCAGAGCAGTCCGAACAGCTTGAAGCAGTTATTCGAGCACTTGAAGAGGAAAATGCAACTCTCCAAGCCGAATTTGAAAGACTAACATACAAGACTCAAGGAAAAGATCATGGTATCTCGCTGGATGAGCCCAAGTTACATTCTACAAATGGAACAAGTGCTGTCGGTAGTAATGGAACTGCCTCTGCACCTGAAAGAGGCAATGCTAGTGGGAATGGGGATCCAAATGACAACAACATATTAGCAGAAGCCAGGCTGCTGAGACAGCACAAGGGTCGACTAGAAGCACGGATGCAAATACTGGAAGATCATAATAGACAGTTGGAGGCTCAATTGCAACGACTTCGGCAACTACTCGACGAGCCCAAACCGAATTCCCCCTCCAAAACGGGAACGCTTCAAAGTAAATCTGTGGTGGCTGCTGACCTTGCAGTGGATTCCCCGCTTCCTCACCGTGCTAATGGGCATTTTGAAAATCAAACATCGAGTGAGCGTTTTTTTAATTTAATATAGCTAGGGCCAAGTTCGAATTTTTTCATACAATAACGAGGTGAACTTTGATGTGGTTTAACAGATCAGTGGCAGCAACCAGCAGCACAGTTTGGTGAAGACGGACGACCTCCTCCTCCTACTCCAGGATACGTTCCAGCAACAGCGAGTGTTGAAGATTTACTGAACAGAGCGGGAGACCTGGGAAAAGCTGTTGGCGACTTAGTTCAAGTGATGACAGACGACGAACACGAAGATTCTCCTGAACATGATTTCAGCAAGAGATCTACTTACGATCGACCGAATCATTAGCTTTCGACACAACGTTTTATTTGCCAATGAATTTAAGTACAGAAAGTTCAATGTACTCTTTTCTCTTTAAGTTATATAATATGTACGCTCGTACTACGATTTGATTCAGAAAGACGTATTTTGATTATATTATACTAAGTACGCACATAGTTCAATTTAAATTTTCTTTATTGTTGTTATTGTTGTGAGTACTTATACGTGCTGACAGGAAAAGTATATGACATACATTTTATTTAATTATGACAGATAGCGGGTAGCTAAAGACTTTCAAATTTTACGCGTATGTGAATCGACATGGTTGTGTTTTGGGGTCGAGGCAATCTTCCTTGCAAACCTGGGAAACTTGTGTTCAAACCTTTTATAGGATTTTACTGTGCTATTGTAGTATTATTATGTAATTAGAATTGTGTAGAATTTCCTTTTATTCCTAGGATAATGGTTTTTCGTATGTAAATTATAATTCCTACTGTAAAAATAGCAAAAAACTGTGACATGTGACACCCTTGAGTACATGCCATGATAAATACGCATTTAATAGATTACTTTTGACACAATAACAAGTGCATCAACTGTTGAAGAAAGGCAGTTTACTCTGTTATCATTATTCTTTTGTGACATTGTAGAAAGGAAAAGTCATCGTATAATGGCAAGCACAATTTATTTATCTTCACTGTGGCAGTGACCCATTGGCTATCAACTTTTTTCCAAAGAGTTACTCTCATACCGACACTGAAGTGACGTATCTTTTTACAACAAAATTATCACATCATATCTGAAATAATCTAATGCTTAAGAAATGATATTTTTACTGTTTGTTACCAATATCCTGTATCACTAATCACATGAAAGAATGAAATTACTTGAATATACGAAACATTTATTACCCTTTTTGTAACAATTAACGGTTATATATCATCGTACTATCATTAACATATTGTAGAAACATTAGGCAATCAAATTGAAACAAGTTTGAAAATGCAAGTTTATATACATGAAATGTAGAACTGAAACGTTTGGTACTATAACTAAAAACCCTCGTAATTACGTATTTAATGAGCATATGTAAAAAATTAACTGTCTTCTGAACGCTCTTTGGCTACTTGTATTCATGAATATTAGAAATCCACCCCAAAAACATGTATACTTATCAAAACCAGCAACCTAATTTACGTGAAAATCATTACAAAAATTCTGGACTTCCGAACTGAATTCTACAATGACGTTTATGTATTAGTAGCAGAGAATATTTAGTACATATGAGAGAAAGTAGCAGGATTGGGGTGAAAGGTAGAAATGGTTGGTAAAATTCAGAAGGCAAAGTCTATAGATTTCTTGAAGTAGAAAAAATAATTGTATTATGTATTTGTATTAAGCTTTGGTGAGATGATTCATGATTTTCAAAGTCTCAAAGAGAAAATCAAAACCAGCATACCGTCGGTTTTTAAAAAAAAAAACAAGGTTTCTGGTCTAGTTAATCATGGAATCATAATTAACTTTTAAGTGGCTACTTGAGCAATGCACTCCTGTATAATCTTTCTTTCTCAGATGCATTTCTTCCATTTATTGTTTAGTTTTAATATTCTGTTTGTTTTATTATTACAACAATTTATCGTCAAAAAATATTTGTCTGTTCCATGCACATCGATGAATTAACTTAAAAACTTTAATTATCAGTCAATTTTACGAACCTATGAAGTTTTAGCATTGTCACACTTGTTTTGTAGCAACTATTAGTTCGTAATTATTTATTAAATATTTACTAACAAAAACACAAAGAAAACTAAAATACGTACTTAAGCAGGGAGATCAAATCAGTTCCTTAAAATTAATTAGAGAATGTGTGACTACCTTGTAATAGCAGTAGATAGTTCCAAAGAAAACAAAAATGTATTTCATGATGGAACCCCTTTATTAACCCATTTATGCAGGGATATTTAGAGGGACTAACTTAGGGTGTTGTAGAGTGTAATATTATGTATTGTTTTAAATGCATGTATGTACATATTTGTACATACAAAGTAACTCCTTTAATTAATATTGTGCAGCAGAAAGAATTTAAGTATTGCTAGATGTAATGATATTTGAGCCAAAGTTAGTCAGGTTAGGGGAGATTTATTTAATGCAATGACAACGTTCAACACAAAACTTTGTGGTGATTTCGTTAACTAAATCATACAAGCCCGTGTATCATAGTTTTAACATCTTCACTACATCACTGGTGAAATATCCTTACTATTGACCGAAGAATATCGCTTGTTTTAACCATGTTAATCGAATAAATAAAGTTGGTATGTTCTATACAAAAACATTTTTGTGGAATACGCATTGATAAATAATTATTTAAACCATCAAAAATCACTAATATTCAAATTGGTAGAGCTGTTATAAAATATAATGAAGCATATTTTGGTCTTGGCAGCATGCGTTGCTTAATCTGTGGCTGGAATGCATTCCATACCATTCGAATATATACGAATTATTACATGTGTCACTCACATTCTCAGTAAAATTCTCTCAGCATTAAATTCTCATTTTACCCCATCATCAAAGAGTCATTGCTATCATGCTTATTCTTGAATTGCTTGACGATAATGATTCTAGACGCAGACGGTGGCAACAGACGACGACATACTGATTAGTTCAAGCGATAATGGCGTTCGCGTTTTGATGGTAAATAAATTACCTATTTTTATGAATATTTTGCATATTTAGAATGATTCTGTAGTGTTTCATAACTTGGGGCAATGGTTGACTGTAGACAAGAAAATTCCAGCATTCACACTGAATTTTTTCCCCTGTTCAACTGTTGAATTTGAATGGATCACTTGTCTTATTTCCTACAATTTTTCAGAGATTAAAATTTGTTAGAGCTATCATAAACCTAAAGTACAAGAAGGCAAAGTGGAGCATATTAGCGTTTCCTTCCATTTTCAATTTGTAAATCAACTACCAGCTTCTTGCCTTGTATTTACGCTAGGAACTAGGAATTGAGATATTTTAACACATTTATTTTTACTTCTTGACAATATTTAAACACATGCTTGTGATATTTTGTGGAAATTTTTGTATGTAAGGTACAAACTGCAAGCAAGCAAATTGCACATTTCTGTGTATGAAATACATTTTCCCATTTGTTCATAAGTGATCCTATAAGGTCTTCATTTTCATGGTTTGTGGTGTCTGAGTTTCAAAGAAAGAAGGAGGAATGGAGCCAAATAATGCACCAAATAAGAATTAGTAACTACATAATTAACACCACGACACCAACAAGACAAGCAAAGAAACATCCCGTTCTCGTATTCCTTTCATTCATTCTTCAGTTACTGCACTATTCTACCTAATTCCTCTTGCGTCTAGGGGCATTGTGGGGCATTGTTCTGAGCATTTTACGTACCATTTCTGAGTCAGAAAGAAGGAAAAATGCATCTTGCATGAAAGCTGGATCAGAAGCCGGCAGAGTAGAGTTTTATTTTTTTGTTCATTGTATTGTAAGTATTTGTATGTATCGCATGAATTTCGTTAGTAAGTAAAGTAACGTTTGTAAAAGTATGTAAGTAAGTAGAAAGAAGTATACTACCTCAAACATAGACTCATGTAATGTTAGTCAGTATTGCTTTACCATTTACCACTGTGCAGATACTGTGAATGTGTAATGCTTTATGGAAGAAAGTTAAGAGAAGAGAGTACAGACACCCTTCTTTTTGGAATTGGAACTTTGAAAGGATTTGAGATAAACAATTTTATGTAGTAGCACGAGCACGAGCACCAGCAGCAGAAGTAGCACGAACAACACCAACAACAACAACTCCAGCGAAACTGCGACAAAAGTTACAGTATCCGTTTCTTCCAAATCTAGCTACAGCAGTACCTCAACGACAAGTACGACATCGACCACAGCACCGCCAACAGTAGTAGAAAGTTCATCCTCTGAAGAAAATGTTTCTGCTGACCAGATTGATCCTTCGGGGGAAGTTGTCGTGTCGGTTGCGACGACGAGGAGCGTGAGTGGAAAGAAAAGTGGAGTAACACAAGCACCGAAAAACCTTCCAACACCCACACCCCGGGTGAGTTTCAGCCGTGCAACAGGATCCAGTCGTGTTGTAGCTTCTGTTCAAACAAGTAGAAGTGTAGGTAAGGCACACGGGCATGAGGGAAGAACAAGTAAAACCATTCACGAGAAGGGAGAAGCCATTAAGGACAACATGCCCTCAGGGGCGGAAACTGCTCCAGAATACTATGAAGAGGAATACACGTACCCCGACAATTACCCGATTCTAAATAATGACGCTGGTACATTGCAACGTGATCATGAAGAGGAAGAGCAAGATCTCCAACAGGATCATTACAATCCCAACGAATACTCTCACGAAGTGAGCATACAGCCTTCAGTCATTGCACCAACAAGGAGCGTCATTCTCCAATCTACCGAATTCGAGAATGGAGTTGCCCCATCATCAGCCTCCGTCGCTGAAGCTTCTTCCAACCAGTTTAAAGAGAGTTCAGAGGCTTCCATAAATTCGGCTGTGGGGAAAGCACACAATTCTGAAGATGAAGCTTACGATGACGAGAGTGGAAGTCATGCTCCGCAGCCACGGAAGTTGCCTTCAAAGAAGGGAGAAATTCCACTTAATCATTTTGAAACTTTGGTTGATGATGTGAGTGAGCTTGAAGTGGATCATCCACTCCGAACAGTAAATCAAGAGGATTTGTCACCTCCCCCAGATGATGAGGCTTCCTACCATTTAGCCGGTGTTCGCCCATCCTTCCCAACGCTTACAACCACAACAGCAACAACAACTACTCCAGCTCCATCCATAACGGAGAAATCGAAAAAGGATCCAACCAGCATACTCTCAAGCATCCGCTTTGCTGAAGTATCTCCCGACTTTTTGCCCCCT